>LQNS02000211.1:7302833-7315193 GCA_001587735.2 Parhyale hawaiensis | reverse complement strand
TCAGTAATTTTGGTGTGAATGTGGCAGCAGAAAAACATCTGTTGTGCCGAGCACACGGTGTGTGAACATGGCACTGCCACCCCGCAGAGACACACAGCGACTAGCTTTACTGTCAGTGCTAAGCTCTGCCCAAGCCTATTATGCAGGCTTATTAAAGCGAACATTTTTGCGTTGCAGTACACAAGCTGCAGGAGACAGGATGCCGTTAGCTGTGAGTAGAGCTCTAATGATCCTAATTATTTCTAGACAAGTACCATAACAACGATCTCAACCTGCTGCCCTGGCCCTTCTGGCCTCCCCTCGCATTTCCGGACAGGGCATTCGGGAAGATTTTCCTCGGCGGCATTTCCATGACGGCACTGTCATCTTTATCGCCCTTGCTTGTCTCTTTGGCATCTTCCAGAAAATAAAAGATATAACAAGAAAAGCTATAGAGCATTTGCTACCAGCGGCTTGTCTCATCAAAAATAACGGTAGGTCTGTTGTTGTGCGGCTACTAATAAAACATGCGATCCTAAACTATTCATTTGGCACCAACCGCTGCTATGGTCATACAAACTATGTGGTTATGAACTATATTCATCAATTAATGGATGATTAATGCTGATTCAGCATGTTGTTTTCAACGAAGAATTTCCGAACGATAGTTATTTTCCTTTATTAAAAGTTGTTCTAAAATTAGTAAATGCGATTAATTGCCGCTGCAAATTAACTCAAAGTCATCAGTTGTGGTGGCAATGGGTCTACAAGTTACCACAAACTATTGTTAACGAATTCTGATGAAATTTGCATAGTATTTAATGAACTAAAAAAGTCACAAAATTCACTGTTTAAAAGTCTTTAAGCAATTTAATCGCTAGTTGGGTTCCCTAGCTGTTATTATCACTCAGCAACGTACGGTTCCTTCCCGCATAACCGAAAACATTCGAGAAACTGGTTTACAATAATTAACCTACATTCATAATCGTTTAGTTTTGACTGCTCAACTAACGCAAAGGTTCGGTACCAAAATACTGAAAGAGGAACACCGACACCGACGTATGGCAATAGCTTATACCGGGCGGGGGCGTAAGTCCCGGCGTCTCTCTGGGAATGGATCTGTTGGTCTGTCTACTGCCTACTATGCTAACCTAATGTACTCGAGAATTAGTTTTTTTAAGTTTCACGAGGTAGTGACTTGGCATATTGGTAGGACATGGTGGTTGCATGTTGCTGATCGGTAGGCAAGATTGTGCCGCACAGCAGTGGTGACATTCGCGACTCTCACCTCTTTTGGTCATGAATGTTTGCAGCTGCAGCTCATCCTTCATAACCAAGTCAGTAGAGCCAAGTGTGACAAATGAAGAAATATTAGCGCAAATTGTTGGTAATTTTGACCGCCGAGTAAGCTATTCATTGCACAATTGTTCCGATTTTTTTTTTTTTTTTTTGCTTTAGGCCTCGAACGAGCTAGTCACGGAGATACGTGCGTAAAGCGGGTCATTGTTGCTTAGATTTTCCAAATGATTTTTTTTTAGTAACTGCAGGTAGTTCAAGTAATGGAGTCACCAAAACATATCACTTAAAACGAGCGATTGTGAGTTCATCTGCAGACACAAATTCGGCCATCCATTTTACATTTTCCGTTTTCGTTTTTTTCTATTTGATTAAACGGTCTTTCATTATCACTACATATACAATAAGCAGTTCATATAAAATATTGCGAAACAAAATACAATTTTTCTTAGACTAATAGTTCTTCTATAAAAATTCTGCTAAAAATTTCTCTCATATGCAACTCTATTATATCAATTGCAGGACACAATAGGAAGCGACAGTTGAAACAATTTCTGGCCGAAACACGTAAATAAAGTTAGAAATTTGAACTGGCCATTCCTCTCCAAAAAATAAACAGTCTTCTTTTTTTTTCTTGCAATAAGTAAGGGAAACTACGCTAAACTTCATGTCCGAGCTTGTAAGTTGTTATCCCATGATGCGGTTGTTCGCAGATAAGACGTGAGGGAGACTTATTGGAGTGAATATATAAGTCGTAGAGTTGGATTTGATAGTGCCATTTCAAGCGGAGATACTGCATTGCAAACCAATGATATGCTATCTATAGATGCTTCAATTTAGGAGAGTTAGACTAATAAGCAGGTACCGCACGTAGCACCAGCGTTACACACCTGTACAATGGTATGCAGATGCTAAGCCCCAAAGATATTAGTCTGAATATACTTGGATTAAGCTCCTGAGGATAAAATTTTAATGTAATGCTGCCTTTTAAAAAACTTGCTATACGCAAAGTCAATCTTTACCCATACTGCACCCGAAAATGTCGAGGGCAGATGCAGATAATTTAGTGCGAAAACATGCCAATTTATTATGTTTGCTCATAGAGTTCTATCTTCAAGATATGTAAAAAGAGCTCATTGCCACTTCTTCCATGTTTTGCACAATAATTGCCTTCTTGTTTACATTACTTTTATAAACTCGCGCACAGAAACAGCACTAGCCGCGCTTGAGGTCTCCAGGGACGTGTCAGAGCGAGATGCGTAGAAGAGTCGCAAACTGGTCAAGTGAAGGGGCTACCTGTACGTTATTATACCATGCCTTCTACGACCAAAAGATTCTAATTCGACAAGCTTTAACTTAGCTGAACTTGCAATTTTGAGCGTGCGGTTCTGAGCTTAGGATCCACATTCAGGCGGTAGTCACTAACCAATTGGGCTTGAGGTCCAAGTTGAAGCTCACCGAGCTAGACTACAGTATTTCAATAAAAATGGGTGACCCGTACACTACGTTAATGCATAGCATAGAAATACAGCTGTTTGATTTTATATCCGCATCTAATTGTTAGCAACACCTTGTTTGTTTGACAGGTAATCTCTTCGAGTTCATTTCAAAAGATTTCGCCTTTCGATATCGACCTTAATTGAACCAACTATTTAATCTGTTCCGATGCACAGCTCAGGCACCAGCGCAGAATTAAGGTGCTGCACTGAGTGATCGTCAGCAAGGTTATGCTACTTCGTCATTAATTAATGCATCTAATGGATTTCAATTATTGTTTCTGTTGGGCCAAGTTTTCGACGATCTCAGAGAAACCCGACTTCTGCTGACAGCTTGGGAGAAAAAAAAATAGAAATCTAGAAGAGGTGTTAGTTAAAGAAAACCTTCATACGTGGAGTCTGGGTGTCTGTTATGTTAATCTACGAGCAGAAAAGTATGTTCTTTACGATAAAAAAAAAACACCTGGTTTCTTATCACTAATGACGCAATATTTCAGCTTCAAAGCAATAATAATTAATTTTTTGTTCATCACAACGCTCTTGTTCATCTGTTGTTCATCACAAACGACAATCAATGTGCATTTGCAAACTGCCATTTTTCTGTGTGATATAAAAGCATGTCTTACAATTAAACGAAGAGTGTTCCCAATATAGAAATAGCGCACTCTGTCGTATACAATAAAATAGAAATAGAAAATAGAAATGGAAATAGCGCACTCTGTCGTCAAAAATGACGGCGAAGCACCTGCATTGACAACTCTTCGTTGTTTATGCCCGTTTTCATGATGCTGCTATTGAAGCTGAAAATTCGAATATCGAAAAGAGAATGTCACAATTTCCAATTCGACGGAGCATTTTGACCACAGACAATGACAGAAGGGCATTTCTGCAGTATTTTCGCAAGACAATTTGCGACACTGATGACGTCACCGTCGATCGCTTGCTTGTTTATATTATATGTTGGTAGCCATGATACCGGCGTTATGGAAATAGGTACGGCCGAGCCAAATTTCATTCGGATATGAATTGGTTCAGACTTTTGTTGCTGTCTATAGAAATAAGGTTGGTAGCTCAGCCAGGCCCGAGATAGCTTAGCTATGACGTCAAAGTTGTAGCAAGGAAGATTAACTTATAAATTGTGTTTTTGGACTGTTCCTTATGATTTTGGCTGTTTCTCCCAGCTGACAAATACAGCAGCAACAGCAGCAGCAAAAAAAATCAATCTTCGAGTTGACCCACAACTGTCCTCAACGCCGAGGCCACACTGGATAAACGCACACACAACTTCATGAGAGGACGTTCAGCTAGCACATCTTTCCGATGCAAGTTTCAAGTCGACAGCATAGATACGGTAGCATGAACGACGTGCGAGCTTCACATGTCTTATCACGTTTCGCGTGCGAATGCAGAGTGTGTACACGTGCCTCATGCCCACCTGTGCCCATGATACGATACGAAAAGAGCAGGTGTCAGTAAGGTCTGTGCCAATATTTCAAGCATCTTAGGTGGTGGACAGATTATAACGAAATAGCTAAGCTGATAAATTAATATATATATATATATAGGCAAACACCACAGCATTCATTATTGGGCTTGATAGATAAGAGCTGGAAATACTGGAGGCTGAGTCTTGTCATCTCTTTCATTATACAACTCTTCGCCTAAGTATAATCGTATTATTGCACATGTTTCATTGGCCGCGTAGCCATTATGAATGTTGGATTTTATGGTAAAATTTATCTGTATTTAAAATATTAACGTACCTCTTAGCATCAAGTTTTGCATTAGCAAGATATGATGTGTATTATCACCTTTGCATAAGATGGGTGAAGTGCATAACGTCATCTGGATCTCATCCGACGAAAAAAATTATACCAAAGATAAGGTAACATCCATATCATGTAGAAAAAGAAACCGCTCATCCAAACCTACCTTCGTCTGTTAACTAGAAAGTAACAAAAAAAAAATCGTATCATTAGACGCTCCTGTCATTGCATGCTCGCTGCCTAAGAAAGCCTCAGAACATAAAAGCAGAGTCTCGTCGAATTCACCAATTGTCTGCCATCGATTATCCGATTAAGTGGCTTAAGTTCGGCCCTCAGGCCCGTGTTGACTGGAGCCAATGCAAGAAATTAGAGTCAAGGTCAACTGTACCGTGCCCTCTGTGTCGGCTTCATACAGAGCTCGCTCCTACTTGACTTCTTTATTAGCAGCTAATGTGAACTACTGTGATTTCCAAGGTGGGCACTCGCGGCCTTTTGAGGCCCGGGAAAAGGTATTTCGGCCCTTTGATATTTTGTAGCTGGGCTGCAAGAGCCCACCGCTAACGCTTTTACCTCAAAAGTTTCGGTTAGTTCTACAGCAGGAATTTGTACCTACTCCTTTGTTATCATCAATTTACGAACGCTTCATATATTTCTCAACTCACCCAATACATCCAAAGAAAAATATATTCTAAGGTACATCGAATAACGTTCCTGCAAAACTTTTATTCTGGTTTTACATACTCATGATGCATTGAGTTCATTAATGGCAACGTTTCGTGACTTTTTTCAAGTCGAGGCGTGAAGCTTCTGTGTAATTTAGAGTTAGTGGCCTTCAGAAACAAAAATTTGTTTTTATATTGTACAGGTGGCCTACTACAGCCACCAACGGCTCAGCCACGGCAGGAAAAATGGTAGGAGGTCTGCGGCCGCCAGTACCAAACTCTGGCATTTAGTCCAGCTCCACCCGCACACTTTCCAACGTACCTTCTATGCCGTATTGATAGTTGCAGCGTTGTCTTGGTGTCACAACGTCGGTTTTGTAACTAGTAATGCCACTTTCAATCATTCCCAAGTATTTACTTAAACTGCTGTGGCGGTTTTGAATGAGCATTTCAAAACAACTGGAAAAGCTAACAATTTTTTTCATTATGTACACCACGTAAAATGACTGCTGCACTAGACAATCAATATACAGAATGATTCTGGTACACAGAGAAAAATACCATTGCTTAATTGTTTGCCTGTTACAAAAGCTAGCTTATGTCATTGTTCCAATGTTTGTCAATTACAAAAGCTTGCACTGAAATACCCACCAACTCTAATTGGTAGCACTTCACAGATGCAGAAAATATTCTATACTGACCTGCAGAACTGATAGCTCTCAACTAAAACAGTATAATAATTTATATATTTGTATAGTATCCACATTGTCAGTATCAAGCTTGTGTACATATTAACATCCGTGAACAGTATTCACTTCAGTGGCAACACCACTGTAAAATTAATTACAGAAAAATACACACATTTTCCACGAAACATAAACAACGTCCCACATTGAATCAAATAGAATCTACTCTAGTATTGATATCCATGTCAAGTAGTGTCGTCAACAGTATCCAAGGCCACCATAAGTGATTTTATATATACTCGTATTTATATATGCACATTTCTCATCAAACATAAGCATTTCTTCATCATTGACAGCTCTTAATGTTCCCACCAACTGGAGTCTGCATTAGTGTCAGCACTCGTATCCAGCATCTAGAGCAGCACCCAAATCTGTGAAGATATTTATATAATATCCAATATAATGTAAAGACACATATTTACAATGCAACACATCTTTCCCTCACGAACAGATCCTCGCCTTGCGCCAACTGGAGAGAAAACGAGAACTGAAAACAATTCGGTAATCTCAGCATCGGATTCGTCGAGCTTAAATTAAGTCTCCTTTTAATTACAAAGGAGAATTGCACGAGTTAATTTTGCTCTTAAATCGCGTTCAGAGCTGGAGAGCAGCAGCCTCGGTCGAAGCCCTGCAGTCTGCAGTTTGGAGCACAGGCTGGTATATGGAAAAATATATTGCATTGGTGCCAGGCTAGAGAGGCCTGGCAGCGAAATCTTGCATGGCTACACCAACAGCAGTGAATTTATTCCTGCTTTGAAATTAGTGTCATTCATTTCTCTTGGGCCAAAATGAAATGTTTAATCATTGCGGAGGGCACGTGAGTGGGATTTATTGAGTGCGTGCATTGTTGAACAACGTCGACGAGATTGCTGATGAGCATGAGCCTTATAGAAACTGGTTGTTGTCCATTTTTATTTTGACATAATGTGTGTTATGCACTGATGTCAACGGAAATTTTTCAAATCAATTTTTACCCTTGCCAAGGAGGTTATGTCTTTGTCGAGTTTGTCCGTCTGTCTATCTGTGTGTTTGTGTTTGGCTGTTTGTACGTCACCAAGCTAACTTAACAACTTACGGATGGATCTTTACAAAATTTACAAGGATCGTTATGTAAGTGAGGAGGAACAACTGATTAACTTTTAATGAAGACCCGTTCAGCCGTTAACTTTTTCTTGCTTGCCTCATTTTTGTTGGTAGCATAAATTAAAACGTTATGACGGATCTTAATAATTTTTTAGGAATTGCCATGGTTGTTACTAGGAGCAAATGACCAAAACTCGTGTTGATCTGTTTGGCAGTTTGTTTGTCTGTATTTTTGTTTTTAAGTGTCAGAAAACAAAGCTCAAAAAGTTATGAACGAATCTTCATGAAATTTGTATGAATTTGATACAATTTGTAAAAGGCCTGTTTGACCAGATTTTGGTGATGATATTTGGTTCGTCCGTTTTGTGTTTGAGCAAGATGTTTGTCAAAAAATAACTCAAAAAGTCCTGGACGGATTTTCAAAAAAATTACAGAAGCTGTTATTACTGTCAAGAGGCACAATTAACCAAATTTTGGTGGTGATAAAATAACAAATCCTAATTCCAGGATCAATATGAATTTTCTGTCAACTTGACCTCGCTTGGTGGAGGTATGCGCTCTCATAGTATTTTTGTTATTAACATTTCTAATTTGCATGAAATTATAGCCCAAACTCATGTTGTTGCGTTATTTAATTAAGTATACTAATAACTAGTTTTAGCAACAATAGTAAATTAGTATCAGTACTAATTAAAATGAAAAATGCATGTAATAATGTAGTTGATTGACAGTGGGTTTTACTGCGACTAGGGGTTTACCGTAAATAATCTTAACCCTTTCATGCTGAATTATTTCCTGTTTTGTACAGTACAACAACAGTTTTTGGAGTATGCATGAGTTATCTAGCAAGACTTTCTGTCTGATATAAAATGTAACTTACATTAATTTTTCCCGAGCAGCATTTTGAAAATTTATATTTCACTCATTTTCTACAACGCAGCTTCTTCCTACGCATCTCTAAACCAACAGTGTCTGTAATTTATGCTAATAAAGAATTAAAAAGCACATGAATGCAATGTAGTGTGACATTTTCAACCGCTTTTTGCATCTTATTTAAAGCTAGTGATTAGCTATGTTCGATAAATGTAATGCACCATCACTTTGTGTGTACTTGATAAAGTTGATTGATTAAATTCAGATAAATAAAACATATAAGGTAGAGGAGTCACACTCATCAGATGATGAGGTGCGCCTCAACACAGCCCAACTGTATCATGCTGCTGAGAGGAACAAAATACAACATCACCAAATCGCTCTATGCAGCCCACTTCATGGGATTGATCTGGTAGCCTCTCCAATATTTAGTCAGATTTACCCTAAAATTAGCGTTACATGCAATGTAGGACACAGTCTACATCCGTCAGTCTAGAGTTAAGTCTATATAACACCCAGGGACCCTGAAGGAGGATATTCAAATGATGCTATCCGAGTATATACTAACAATTTATTTAGTCTCTAAAGGGTTAAATTAACCCATAGAGCAGTATCGTAACATGATTAGTAAGATTATTGATAATTTTTTTATTATTTCTTCTCGTATTAGCATTAAATTCATTAGTAGCACTAACACTATCATTCCTGTTATTACTGCACCCGTAACCTACACTACGTACCGTAAATACTGAACAGCCCGCTGCTTACAAATGATGTTCTACAGCTAATTGATTAAATTTTGATAAACTGTTTTCCACTTAGCCCAAGAATCTCACAGAGAAAAAACATTGATCATGGTAACGGACACAGCAGACTGATTAGCAAGAGACACTTTCACCAGCACATGTTCGTGTCCTAACATTCTGTGTCAGTTACCCACCGATGACCTGTGTACAGGGTGTTTTATCTGCAGACAAATTTCAACCATGGATAAAAAAAAACTCAAAATAAATCGATTTTTACGAATGACAAAATGCCCAAAACTCCTTAGTTTTCGAGTTATAATGACTTGAAGAAATTAAAAGCTTTAAGAAGGATACTAAGTGCGCGCCAATGTTAGCGCTAAATTTGATCGTTCAGCACGTTTTCCGACCACATTCCTCCTCATGCGCTTACACTGAAACGATGTTGATGATTAGTTGGGTGAATGACATGAAGATTACTAAGCTTGAGCCCAATATTGATTATTGTGAATTTTAAAAATCCCATCCCGAGTAAAATTCGCTTCATCTGTTAAAAGAATCAGCGGAGAAGTTGGAATCCCATGTTCGCTGCTGAATGAGCCACTGATTATTGTACACAAGGTCCAAGAGCTGGTGGTAGGAACCCTTGCATTATTGTTGGAAACGACACGGATGTAAACTCTGACGACGTACTGTCCGCCATGCAGTAGTGTGATTACGTTAAATGCTAAGTCTGAAACTGTAGATATTTTTCCTGACCATGAAATACTTGGTTCTAGGAATTTTCGCCGCACAAAATTTGCCGTACGAAAATTGGCCGCAAGAAAATTCGCCGTAGGAAAATTGGCCACACGGCATTTTCGCCGAACGGAATTATCGCCGTGCACGACGGGAACAAAGTCCATTTATGGGAATATGGCTCACTATATCAAGTTGGTACAAATTGCCCTTGGCGTCTCTACCAGAACAAACTCCAACTAAAGAGTAAACTGTGGAGCCCTGGGATGTCAAATCCCAAAGATAGGGTGGCAATGAAAGCATTTTCCTACTATCAGTTGTTGGGTATAAGCATGAGAAAGCATTGAAAGTGGATTTTTCGAAGTCAGTCAATAAATTTTCGATTTATATGGTGGTTGAAAGTTTTTTAAAACATTAAAAAGCCTGGTGTACGTTTCTTCGGATTTACCGGAGAGCAAAGAAAAAATGCGTAGAATGCCTATATTCCTAATGACAGTACGCACAGTGAATAACTGATAATAAGTATATATACCCGACGTGCATTTAAAAGGTCCATCGCAAGCCCAATTTTCATTATGCTTGAGATCTTCTATACTTGATTGTGTTGCAAACACTAAAATTCTATCTGTATCTTCTACGCCACTGTCATATATTAAAAATTACTCACCGTTTTCAATGACTTGATATTCCTCTGGAATTATGTATCCACTGCGTCCAGCTGGAACTGGATGTTCTTGGCTTTTTAACTGCCTCGAGTTTCTAATATTCCGCGACGTGCTGGATATAGACAGCATATAAGATAAGGCATTATTATCGAGGGTTTTTCATGCTTCAGCAATCAGCGTGCGTGCACCACGTTGAGAAGCTAATGCTGAGTTCTTCAGTTCTGATTTTGTTTTAGAAATTGTTGGCTTTACAGAATTTGAAGAATGACCATGATCACCGAATGCTGCGCATATTGGCAGGGTATCATTTTTATGAGTGGCATGCACTCTTGCTTTGCACTGCTTCAGATCAGATTTCAAATAGGTTTTTCCCTCAAATTTTCTGTCTAATCTATACATATATAATTTCCATCATCTACAAGATCTGTACCACCTCTACTAATTTTCGCTGTATAAACCATTGTATGGGTAAAGGCTGCCAATAAATTTTATCATCACCCGCGAACGAAGTGAGAGAGGTGATAATGTTTTCGTTGAAGATTTGAGTATATACGGCATATTTGCATATATATTTGTATATTTGTCTGTTCACCCAATAATCGTCGAGGGAGTTGAGCAATCTTCATAGTTTTTTGTAGAGAGGTTGGCGGTTGACCTAGATGTGACTCATGCCAAAACAAAAGACGTAGCTGACCATAAAAATTGACGGCGTTGAATTTTCCTCCACCGGGGCGAATTTAACTCCACCGCTTCAGATCGTCTGGAGCACGGGGCGTTCTATTCTTTTCATGTGTTATTATTGAAGAAGGATTGGGACTCAGGGATTGGGGCTGTGCGCTCAACTCGTTCATCAAAAATGTTTTAGTTGAATTTGGCCCCTACTGCGGGTGATGGTCTTACGCCACAAGGCATTCTAGTCAACACTGTGTTTAAAAAAATTCACCTGGCAACTAGTTAACTGGAATTCAAAGCTGTTGGAATCCAAAAACAATAAGGTAAATAAAAAGTATCGTCCATCACTCAATATTTAACACACTTCTAACAACACCCAGCACGATGATGGACAAAACATTATATCTACCAACAATTATTCAGTAGACTCAATTTTCGAAAAAAAAGTTATGCTGATATTGTCTAATATAAACATGTTAAGCGCGGTGGTACTTCAATAAGAAGGTGAGTGGTGGGGCAAGCTTTACCTTAATGATTCCAGGAATAGTAAAGTCGTACGGTTTTTTTAATATTTATTCATTAAACACAAGGTAAAGCAAAAGGTTCCGTGCGGTTTGATATAAACAAGGCTGTACTAGAGCAAGTGAGTTCGATGGATCTCGTCTTTAAGTAATACGAGACCTGGAACGTAAGACAATTGACCGGGGGTAGATTTAAAAGTAATACTAGTGGTCTCAATGGCTGGAGTGGCAAAAAGTGGCAAGTGGCACTGGAGAGTTTGGCAGGGACAGGACAAAAGTTGCCTGTGTACTTAGCTAGCGTAGAACAGGAATGAACGCGCGCACGAGTCGTGCCTCACGTTTTATACTAAGGAGAATGTGATGTGAAACTGTGGGCGAATGCCGTTAGGTTGCCCTCCAGACAGGATATGACTTTCAAGTGGTCATAGAAAGTGTGCCNGACATCGATACATCGGGTGAAGGGGACCCTTCTCCTGGAAGGTGCCGACGAATTTCTCCCAGCGTCGTCAGGTCAGGGATGCCTGGCCTCTCGGTGCTTCACTGTAGCAAGTGGGCTCCACGGTGGATTGTGGGGCCAGCAATAGAACGTAGGCCCTGTAGCTTGCAGATTTCACAGTAGGTAGTGCAGGTTCCACAGCTGAACGTACGTCTATAGTGGATGTTGTTCTTCAACATTCAATATCACTACTTGATCCTGGATTGCATACAATACTGCTACATAACTATATGGTTTCCTTGACTGTAATAAAAATAATGCACTTAGAGAGTCACTAAGTACTATTAAATTTTCTGAAGCTAGGAGATTGAACTTTGCCCAAATCAAAGCTTCATATATGGCAAAAAGTTCAGCACCAAGTGAGGAGACGTGCGACTGAAGCTTCCAGGTAAGACACACCTCTACCTGGAATCACCAGTGCAGTCGAAGCTGAGGGGTCAGGCTCATCAACTCGGGACCTGTCTGAGTAAGCACATGTAAATTTGTTACAGTGGAACCCCGTTTTCCCGGAACCCGGTTTCCCGGACTTCTCGTTTTCCCGGACTTTTTTCACTTTTCCGGGGTATTCCCGGAACGTTCCGGGAAACTGAAACCACGCCGGAATACCGGAAAACTTCGGCATTT
>LQNS02000211.1:7213356-7262378 GCA_001587735.2 Parhyale hawaiensis | reverse complement strand
GACAAAATTTACAAGGATTGTTGGGCTTGTTAGAAGGAACAGATGGACAAAATTTACAAGGATTGTTAGGCTTGTTAGAAGGAACAGATGGACAAAATTTACAAGGATTGTTGGGCTTGTTAGAAGGAACAGATTATGGCTGAACTACGATAAACGTAGTTCAGCCATGGAACAGATGACTTGCTTCTGGTGAAGATCGGCTTAACCGTTTCTTTGTTTGCGTGGCTGGCTTTTTTTAGTATCATAACAAAATGTTATGGACGGATTTTTATGAAATCTACATGACTGGTCAGGCATATCATGAAGAGTAAATGAACAATTTTTGTAATGATCTGTTCGTCCATTTGTTTGTTTGTTTGTTTTGTTGGATTATCTCTATACTCATGTTTCTGATTGTTACCAATAGAAGTCATAAAGTTATTGAAGGAACTTCATGGTATGTACAGGAAGTGTTAAGAACGTCACGAGGATAATGTGATTAAATTTTGGCAAAGATACGACAGTACATTTGTGTGTCTGTCCGTCCACAGCCCAGGGTGTAGCTCGAGCTTATCGTGTATTCAGCGACGTATTTTTATTACCCTCCTCGCTCTTAGCAGCACCTAACCCAACCTTTCCGCTACGAATAGCACTATTCTGTACGCGCCCGGTATCAACCTTTGACAGTTACTGTCTGTCGTTGTATTGCCTAACACCGAGACCTTTCCTCCCTGGCTTGGAGATAGAACATCCAACTTTGTTACAACGAGCAACGATTGTTTTAATATCTGATGGGCAGTGAATAGCTAACACTTACAATTTATGCATCGTACGCAGATATTATATTGTCTTCAAAAACATTATTAAAAACCAAACGTTTCGGATTATTAAAAATCCACCATCAGTGTTCTGAAAATACAAAATTCGGATTATAAAAAGGTGGCTAAGAACAACAAGAATTAATCTCTCAAAGGTAACAGCTAAAAAACATGAATTATCTATATACGCCATTCATTATATTGTCTTGTTCTCTACGAACGTGCGCCTATAATTATGAAACACTCTTTAGGAATCCATTATTCTAATACCCAATCGGAATTTTAAAGGCATTTAACCGATATCACTCACTATTTACTCGTAGACAGCCGATAAACTTTTGACCGGGTAGTAGCGCTTTCCTAACTCTTTTCATCAATAACCTATTTACAATTATTGTATTAACTAGATTTTAAGTAGTTTTTGTTGTAGCCGGTACTAGGGAATGCTGCATTGACGTTCAAAGCCACTCATACCTGGAGGCCTGCCAGACGGGCGAGCTCTTGTTGTTCTTGATGTGCTCCATCAGCGTCTACAGTACCGCCCGGATGCTGCTGCAGGGGTCTTGACCCTAATCCGGAATAAGGATGGTTAGGAGGTCGCAGGGGGTTGAATAAGAGCTTTCCATCGCTGGCGCCGTAGCTCTTGATGAGTTGTGGTCGACTGCAGCCGTGCACTTCTTAGAGACCAGACTGCAGCACAAACCAGCGGTTGAGGATTTGCCAGTTGGGGTGTATGGTCAATTGACTTTACCGTTACCTTCATCACTATCTCTAATAACTTTTTATTTAATACCTTCACTTTACCATATACTCTCTACCAGTAACTGATGACTCTGATTAACAACTGAAAACGAAAAATATCTGGCCTTATTTTGACGATTCTTCGAACGAGATCCAGGTGGCGTTACACACTCCGCCTAACCTGTCCACTGTACAGAGGTGATACTGCAGTCCGTGACCAGCGGGAGGGCTAGTAGTGAGTTAACCCGACATTGGACGTACCGCTTACAGCTGGTTTGTCTGGCACTTTCAGTAAGCATGCATCCAGTAAGTTTGTTTTCCATTTCTTTTTATTTTATAGTTTCAATACCGGTGGCGTTTTGAATGGGGCTATTTTTTTTTTCTTTTTTCCTAATGTCCCGGACAGTGAAGCTATGGAGAAAAACTTTTTTAGTAATGGGCTTTAATTTTTAATATTAACAGAGCCTGGCACGATGGCCATCGTCGATTATACGATGGCGATGGTGTGTAGTCCAACGCCATCGGAAAAACTACGATGTTACGATGGAACATCGCAAAAATCCATCGGCGATAGCGATGGTCCGATGGAAATCGTATCGAACAATCGGTGATGGCCAGTTTCGCCATCGGCGATAGTGATATGAGGAAGAAATGGCCCGATGAAGTGACTGAACATGCCGATGAAATAAGGTAAAACTACAGAAAAACAGCCTTACGAGTTTGAAACATTCATTTTCTTTAGTAACATTAAAACAAAGAGGGATCTTGCCGCAGTTCTCAATCCTTACATTGTAGAAGAAGAATTCTTTCCAGATAGACCAGCTGCCGGCCGTTGAGCCCTCACAAAATTGCAGTGCCGTCGCATACATGTCTTTCTGTTTCTTTCGGTCTTTCTTCTAATTTCTCAACCTTGAGGTTTATTTCGCCTTTCTTCTTCTATCTTGTTCTTCACAAGTGATACATTTATATATCGAATAACCCTTGGTGTGCGCTGATATGCTTTAGTGTGACGTATGTTGCGTTGTGTACCAAGTGAGTGGAAGTTAATGAATGAGCTCCTAAAAAGATAGATATGTCCATTCTTCCTTGGGAGCCCAAGGGCTGTTGCAATCAAATGCCGGTGTTACCCTCACAGTGTTTGTAACACGTGTAGCAGTAAATGCGACGTGCGATCTCAGTGCCCCTACAATGTGTTGCGAGATTTTCGGCAAGCCTAAACATGTACGTTTCCGGCGGAGTCTTATTTTGGCTGTGTTTTAGGGCACAAAGTTCAGAAAACTACACAAAAGTGCTTCACATGCTAGAATTCAAGTAATATACGGCAGTCATCCATTTTGTATTACTAATTCTCCAATACTAATATGTTACCCAGCTCATAACCCTAAAGTTTTGGAGGGTTGTCTTTGGTGTCACCCAGTGTTACCCAACCTGTGTCGCATTGGAGGCCGGTGGAGCAGATGTGACACCGAAGGCCAGATTGCAACACGCCCCAGGATGGGCAAGTAGCCCTAGGGTTAGGTTAATCAGGTTCGCCCATCCTGAGTAAGGAACAGCGACTCAGGGGGAATGTGTAGGCTGATCTAGACATTTAGCTAGTCCTTTGGGACGTCTATCTTTCGAGCCCACTTTGCTACCTTCTTAATTTAGTACTTTACTGGCTGTATTCTAATCTGTTTTTCCTCCTCTTTCCCGATTTGCTGTTACCTTGTGTGTTGGTCCACCTTGGTACGGGAGTCCCGCGTTTCTATCGACATACTACGTGTTCCTTCCTTTTCCTTCCCTTGGATCGCCAGCAGAGATTAGCTGCGTAATCTCTGAGTGTTCTCGAGTCTCTAGCTGTTTCCGCTAATACATCAACAGATAATTCATGATATATTAAATGTACGGTATTTGCATTCAAGTTAACTTATTTCATTTTATTCTCCACAGAGCACACAATGTTGGCAGCCCTATGTTTCTAGAGCCCTTCTTGAATAAATAGATGGTATTATATCATAGCGTCGACAACCTCCTCATCCTAAAGCTCAGTGACAAGACCTTGGTAAAGTAAATAATCCAGGCCGTTGAAGCCAAGTAGATTGGCGCCTACAAGAGGGTTACAAAGTTTATTTTAATACATTTCCCAGATCTAACAATGTCAATTAATAATATGGATCTTACATTCCGCACCTTTTATCAGCTAGGAAAAGTATTATTAGTTTGAAAATCGCACACATACCGACGTTGAGGTTATAAGATATGTTGCTTTTATTCGATTTTTGTGGTCTGAAATGTTAGCAATTTTAAATTGTGTTAATGCGATGGTCCATCGCCGATAGTGACGCCCTACGATGGCCATCGCCGACGGTTAATCGTCTTAGGTCATCGCCAATAAAAATTTGCGATTTCTGGTTCCGATGCCAATAGAGCGATGGTATTGCCATCGCCATCGTAAGAACGATGGCGATGGTCATCGTACTATCGATTTTGCCATCGTACCATCGTAACACAATCGGAGATGCCGACCTCTGAATAATAATTATATAAAGATACTGCAAGTAAATTGCAAGAACCATAGTCTACTCCTCACTCCCTCTAAAAATATGTTAAAAGTACGATAAGCCTCGCTTTTCTCATTGAGGTCAGTTGAAGTATATAGATCTAACGTGCGTAACGCGAGTGGCATACAGTAGGCTCATTACCAGCCTTATAATACACGACCTCAATTATATTAACAGCAATAAAAAAAGAGCCAGTTCGTATTATTTGTACATGTTCATTGTCCATAAAAAAATCCAGTACGTTAAGCTCAGTTTTTGAGAAACCTAATCTAATTAATTCTGTGCGCTCTAATTAACAAAAATGCAACTCGAGAAGTCAAAGCGCAGCTGCGGTCCAAGAAAATATCCTGTAAATTAGCATCGCGCTAAAGAGTAACATGATTTCTTACACAACGACAGCGCTTTTTTTTTATTTATTTGCAAGTAAACTGGGGCAGATAATTCTTAGTAGTAACAGCTAGTGGTCTTTTTAGCCCCTAACTTGAAGCACTAGCCCGGACTGTGTCATAGAGTACATTTACTAAAAATGCTGCTCAATCAGTGGGTGTTGTTGTATGTTTGAAAGCGTCGATAGCTGTCGCTTTGATTATTCATTTTATTCAATATATGATACACACATTATGATTTCAGTTGAAAAATAATAAAAAAATGCATCCAGTATGAGAAGCAATCTAAACAAAAAGTAATTCTGTTAAAAGGTAAAATTCAACTCGGACTGCACCCTCCTCTGGAAAACCCACACGCACTGGTTCTTGCGGGAACTTACCCCAAACGAGTAAGTACAGCTGCAGCCGACCAAGGGTCGCTAAGAACTATGGCGCATTTAGAGCGAGGTTTAACGACCCGAGTTCCCTACCCTAAAGTAAGTACCCCCACGGTAGCTATGGCAACCAAACAAATTTGCTGATTCTGTGCCCAGAGCGCCTTAATTATACAAAGATCGCTCACCTGGAGTGGGGATCGTTCCCGGGAACCTTAGCACAACTCTGCAGCACGCAAGGTGCGCTGCTAGCGTGGGTATATAAGAGATTATTTTATAAAATTTGTCTGCAGATTACAGTCACCGAGAAATTGCAAGCAAAAGCGTAAATTCATTTAAACTGTTGCTGTAAAATATATTTCAGTGGCGATACAGTGTAACGTAACCTATAGCCTGAGCAGCCAATCTGATTTTTTTTATTGCACAGCCTATACTGTTATCAACAATCTACTACTAGACGTTATCACTAGTAGAGGTAGTGATACTATGCATCCCTAAGTGGTAAAAACTTATTGTAATTTACGTATGATGTCCTGGCAAGCTGCAAAATAGTTGAAATTTCCGATTCAGATCCAGCATTGCGTTATGAACTTCTACAACTTACGAAAACCGCTTGAATCAACTTGATAACGTCAGAGAAGTATTTATTATAATCAATAAACATGTGATATACTGACGACACAACTTATTATTAAAAATTTTCAACTCGCACCGAAGTGAGCAACACAGTTTCATTTACTTTCATATCAAATACAGTGAACGAGGCGACTAGTAAATTTAATGTAACTTTGTTCCCCCTGCAAAACTCGGACCCGCGCGGAATAAGTCCGTGAGTGATAACTGTTCATACAGAAGGCTACACTCTTTACGAACGGATATCCGCTCTTAGTTCGGGCGTAGCACTGCGATTAAAGAACGACGACTACGTCGATTCTTATAATTTGTGAAATGACCGCCTTCTCGGGAAGAATACTAAAGTTCTGCACGGTCAACGCTCGTGTTACCAGATTGTTCGACTGAAGCGCCGGTAGCTGCGATGTCACATCCTACTACTACTACTACTGCTACTACAACGCATGTCGCAAGTTAGAACATCGTACGAGGGCTCAACGTCGTTAATTCTTCGTGTAAGTTACACTAAGGGCTACGGCTTCCAAGACTGGACTGCTATACGATTCCAATGTACTGGTCCTGGCAAGCCGCGATCTCGCACTGGAGTGCCTGTGCAGTAACACACTGCAGTTACTGTCATGTGGAGCTCCAGGAGACAGTAACAGTAAGCTGTGACTCTGGACTGTTGGCATAGAGCATCCAATCTGCAACTGCGGAGCTGGGCGGTGTCTTAAAACTGTCTTAAATCCAAACGTTAGGAGGACCATAACAGTTAGTGAGGGAGTGCTGCCATGGGGGGGGGGTAGACAGGGCAGCTAGACTTGGGTGCAGACGTGGAGTGATGAAGAGGTGGAGAAACGGTGGAGAGTTGGATGTAAAGTACAGCAGTGGAGAGGTTGAAAATTATAAACTACCGAGGTCAGTGCGAAGTTTGGTGTAAACAGTGAAGAAGTGAAGAGCTATAGAAATCACTGCATAGGTGCAAAGTGAAGAGAAGGAGAACGATCATCAAGGAGAAATAAGTTGTAGAATAGAACGTAGAAGAGGTAAACAAACGGAAATATCAGTAGGCGGAGTTGATTGTTAGGTGGAGTGATAACGCCAAGAGGGAGTTTGGCGGTGAGAGTCATAGCTACAGTGGATGTACGTGAAGACGTTCTTTCTTCTTTCTTTACGCTGCTTACCATAATGCCTTAATTTACATTCCATCATTGTCCTAACCTTTCTTTATTGCTACCACTTTCCCCAATAGCATACAGTGTATTTTTTAACGTAGTCCAATTATTCCACAAGTCCCCCAAAACATCCGCCCTTCAGAACAAGCTCTCCATCGTTCAGCTATTCCACCACGATCCTGTAACGAGTCCTTGACGGCTTACTTATATACTTGCCAATGTTACATTGTTCCACAATCTTCGAACACAGACAATTCCCATCAGCCTATTAAATTTATTCCACCTTAGTTCGAACCAGTAAATTCGGATAAACTCGTGTAGCTTCAATTCTCTCCAGCGTTTTTACGTCAGCTTCCCCTCAAACTTACCCCTTCAGCAGCTACGCAACAACACACACAAAGTCCACACGCCATCCGGCAGGAACAAATAGCCAAAAATCCTTCGGATTATCAAGTTAATCTGGTAGGAACTCAACAGGATCCTACGGCCAAAGGACCAGAATTCCTTTTTTTCGTCTTTCTAAACTTGCTAGTTGTTTTTCCCTCACAACAATGCTTAATATTTTTAAAACTCTTTTTCTCTCAAAAACGAAGACTGCAAAAGCATCGCATATATATACTCTATATTTTGTGAAGTATTCTTCTGTTATGCGCGCTTTTTTGCATAGTGCACGACCTCTCAAATGTTTTTCTTGTTTTAGAAAACTCACGTTTAACTGAAAGAACAACACTTTACTGCTTCCTTTGAAATATTTTATGACATTCCGCGTTTTTATTTCGTTAGCATAAATAAAGTCGTAAAGTGAGGGTTGTTCCGACAGGAAAACTCGAACACCGTGCACTGTTAGTTTCCTCTTTTTAATTCCAACAATACAGGCAAACGAATCTTTTGTGCTGTTATCGCGATGTTTTTACCTCCGAGTGAATTTTTTATGCTCAATATCAGTGGCTTGCGCGGGAAGGATAAAATGTACGTTGTGCCGCGATCGCCGCCATTCTAGGTGAATAAAATCTCTCAGTTCCTATCGTAAGTCCTCCTTCAAACTGCATTATACATCCAACATTGCTATTTCCATTCTAGTCCACCATGTATTTATTTACTATCACGTATGTTTCCCATCAAGTCCCCCACCCTTGTTCTAGAGCGAGCATCCATCCCGTGCCGAGACGACAACACTATATGGTAACACTAGATGCTAGATGATTGTACCGTCTATTCCAAGCGCCCGAATCTTTTCCTTCAAGTCATTGTATGCCAAACGACAATACACTAATGGGCCAGTACCTGTCTTACTGTCTATTTCAAGTGGCCAAACCTTCTGCATTAAGGCCATCATTGTGTCGTTAATAGCAGCAATGAGACGTATGGGCCTTTTTTCCTGTCACACTGTCTAGTCCAAATGCACCGACTTCTCTCGTCAGTACCCACAACCATGGGTCAAGTCGTAGTGATGAGACGCATGCGCCACTCCCCATCACAATGTCTGTTCAAAGTATTTTTTTTTCTCACAAAAGCTACAGTTGTGTGCCCATAATAGCAACAAAGAGACGGATGCACTAGTTTCCGCCACACTGTCTGTTCCAAAAACCTAAACCTATTCCATCAGCGCCACCCACCATCGTGTTGTAAATAGCAGCAATATAAGACGGATGCATCATCTCGCAGCGCTTTCTATTCACACAGCACAGGAAGCTGCTCAACAAAACACAAGCCTCCGCTCGCCTGTTTTTTTTTTTTTTTTTTCGCTCCAAAGTTCATTTCCTGTATTGAATAAGGGCGAGAGGCGCCAGCTCGATAGCAGGCGTCTTAAAATGCTTGGCTCCGAAGGAAGTGAGCATCTTTTTATGATCAGTGAGATGGTTTCATCAGGCAAATGATGCAGTGCAGTCTCCGGGGATACGTCAAGACATGCTACTCTTAATGAAGCAGAGCATGTAGAGAACTTGGGCGAGTTAATAAGACCCGAAGGGGAATCTTTGTTTTTGGGATTCATAAGTTGTTGTGTAAACTAAATGCTACAGTAAATGTTCAAATGAAAATGGGAATTAAAGATACTCGTCATACGAGGTCGACAGTTCCGCTGAAGATAGTTGTTCACGTTACGGTAGTTAGGTCGAGTTCGATTGGACAGCGAATTAATAAGCCTTTGAGGCTTGACTTGTTCGTAACTTCAAGCAGGCGTCCTGGCTTCGACTTGTTGATTCTAGTTTCAGGCGTTGACCCTTAATCGATTAGCTGCGCCACTTGCATGAAGTTTGGAGACTTCAGTTCGCTTAACAAAATTGGGCTGCTTCTTTAGCCCCTGCAAGACGATTCAAAATTACAAATCTGAAGTTTCTGTTTCCATATTCGAACAAATAAGATCAAGTGGGTTTGGTTTCAATCGGCTTTGACTACCTAATCGAACGTGCCTCTTGTATCGCACCTCCTGGTAAATAGTGTTCAAGCCGAAAGAAAAAAAAATCAAAGTTGCTAGGCTAATTTTTATAAAATTATTTTAAGTCTCTTTTCTAATTTCATCATTTTTTCTATTCAAGTATTTTGGTGTCAATTAATCATCCTAAGACAAAGACTTAGGGAGATTGCAGCTGCACTTGAAGGACGAGAGTAAGCGAGTGTAACCACAGCATGATGCCCTTGGCAAACTATAGTAATTTATCAAGGGCCTTTTAATATCTGCTTTCGCTTGCTGTCGTTTGCTGGAACTAAATATCCGTCTAGTATTTGTAAATCGCACAACTTTTCTGCGTCTACGAGGAGTGTCGACTGCAGTTGTTAGGAAGCAAACTTAAACTGAGATTTTTTTCAGCCGATTCTTTCCGTGTAATGAAATGTTTACTGCAAGGATGTAGGCTCAGCACAAAAGGGAGAGTATGATATAAAGTAAGCAGGCTCTCTTTTACCCAACGCAGTCGCTAAAATGCAAACTATTTTCTTATTTACGTAAAGCCTAATATGAAAAAAAAACGTTTCACGTGCATCACTGCAGCTCTTAGCTATCGCCGACGCAATGTACTGTAAGCTGACTTAGTAAAAATTTACTATTCAATGATGATTTACTATTCATACACTGTCACTGCATTTCGGCTGACATCAACAACTTCCAGTGCTTGTACGATTGTTTAGTCAGTTATTACTATTGCTTCTTTCCTTGCTGAATCATGCAAATCATCCAATATGCTTTTTCTCAAATGTCATACCCGATATATCTGCACTATGCTTATCAATCATTTTCACGGCACCACTTCTTTTACTTTGTATGTTATTTGCATTCCTGTACTTGTTTCATTCAGAATTCAACTACCTGTTTCATATTATTATTCCACGTACAGTATCTAACCGGAGGAACCGATTTTTTTTTTAGTGCTTAGACAGTTGAATCTCTAACGTGTCAAAATTTATGTGATGTACTGCATATTGTTTATATTGCAGTGATAAATTAAATGGAATTCTGCCATCTGGTGACTTCCCAAGTTTCCCCATTTACGCTGAAACACAACAGTGACTCTGCCGTAACTTGTGCTCGTTTTTTTTCCGGTTCTTCACAAGCTTATCTCTCGTGGTAACATAGCAGTACCTTTCATTTTCGTTTTAACACAATGCTCATTCTTTACGCTGCATATCGTACATCTATCATTTTCCAGTTTCTCTCAGCCTATTTTCGTATGGTAAGTTTCCAATCGGTTTCTTTTACAGTCTAACATAATAACCACCCTGTAGCACAACACGCGTGCTCCCTTTACGTATATATTTTCCAACAATCCGTTTCACAACAATATCGTCCTACAAATATCTACCCAACCCATGGCCTGACCTTCTCTATTTCCCGAGTACGTTCTTCTCACCGCCTCTCGCGTCCAATCCAGCCTGAACCATCTCCCCGGAGAAGAAATTTCATATGGCAACATCACGCTGGCTCAAACAATAACATGGCGCCAGCAACATCGCCGGCAACTCGTCTCTCTCCAGTCGAGTCCAAAATTAACAATTGCAGACGCAATAGCGTACTGCGATAACGATAGCCGTGGCCAGGCTCCGCCATTTTCTCTGTCATATCTTGGATGAAATACCGCAAGGTCCCTCGTAAGCCGCAGAGCGCAAGGGGCTGCGGAATCATTTATCCGCACATTTTCTTTTATGCGGATCCACGGAAGCCGTTGTTTATCCTGCGTTTATCCGGATTGATGTATTTTGCGGATCGAGTCACGGCGCCTCCTAGCTGGACCTGGGTCCTGGATGAAAGTGCTTGCTTGCTGGACCAGGATCGAGGCTACGAGCGCTTGCTGGATCTGGAAGCCAAATAGGAGAGCTTGCTGGACAGTGAATTAGGGTGCGTTTTGCTGAATCTGGATCAGGGTACGTTTTGCTGAATCTGCGTAGTGGTTGAGGGCACGTTTAGCTAGATCTGGGTCGTAGATGAAATTGCATACTGCCTGGATCTCCTTAAATGTTCTTTGTGGCCACTCTTTTGAACTCTTTTGAACTTTGTGGCCACTCTTTTGAACTGAAGAAACTAAAATATTCACTTATTAATCAACAGCGTATGCGTTGTTATCTTATAGGCCAATGCATGTAGATACTAAGCTATTGGCGCTACAAACTATATACTAATGCGCTGTTTGTTTGTTTATTGCTGATTAGTTGCTTGCTTAATAGTTGGATTGGTCTCTCCATCCCCCCAACTGTATACATGCATGGGATAAAATTCATTCGCTAAAAGATAACTTTATCAAATTTGAAATTTAACCTTTAAACAGGTTAGAAGTACCTCATCTCTATAGCATGGATACTGGCTTTCAGTTCCTTCCCGTAGAACAGCTTTACGGTCTGAACTCATGATCTGCTCATAGAGTGGAAGATCAACGAAGGAAAAAGAAAAACTGTAGCTATATACTTCAAAGCAATGCCAAGAAGAAGAGCGGAAAATTGGAGATTTTTCGAAGAATTTTTATTCCGTCATTCTCAAATGAGATCGCTGACCCCTGGTATTCCATAGCTACCATTCCTGCTTCATTAAAGGAGATTACGAACTTATAAAAAATGCGAAGGCACTGTCATAATTTTACCTAGACATGAATGTACAAGTAAACCGAAAGCCGGACGGTAAACATGTTCAGCTCCACTCGTTAGCAAGACGAAATGCCATTGAAAAAATTTTACTAAATGGCACAAGCAATTTTCATCTTTTATCCTATGTAACTTGGATGCTCAAAACTTGATTTATGCCTTTATTAGCGCTCGCGGTAGGATAAGCGGAAGTGTGGCTGTATTTGGAACAATGTATCTGTCAGTGTGTCTATAGTTTTCTGTCCTGATGACGGTGCTTGTTCTAGAGGGCCGTCTGTGTTCGGACGCTCTGTAATAATATTTACATTGTATTGTTCATTTACGGCAGCCATGAATGCGCCGCGATATGTCCCGACGCCAAGTCTGTTTCCCTAATCTTATATGACTAAAGAAGAACAAACTTCACTTCTCAAGAAAAACGCTTCACTCACGCCCTTATTCAACCTAGCCACCAACGTGCTGAGCATAGGTCCGGACACTGAGTTTGCGTCCCTAATTTTCTTTGACTCAAAAGAACTCACTCCACTTAACAGAAAAAAATACGCTTAACTCCATCGCCATTCACCGGAGCCACGGATGCGCTAAACCACAGCCATTTTTCGCGCACATATTTATCCGTGGATGTGTCTGATCCACGGCTGCAGTTCACGCACGCCTCACGAGGCGGCGGCGGGAGCAAAAAAAAATAAATAAATAAATAAAGTGGCGCCCGGAAGCAGGTCGTTAAGACTCTCGCACCAATGACGGCATTTGTCGATGCGAGCCGCCGTTTGCACAGAACCAAACTCTCTACAATGAGCGCTGCTATAGACAGGTTCTTAAGTCGCGTAAAAGTTAACGCTCGGCGAGTCGCTTTCTACGGCTATTTTAAGGCGGCCGAACGCATTTATTGTCATTTCCAAACGAGTTAGGAGAGTTACTTTATGGCGTGCTGGCCTTAAATGTGGCAAGTGCGCAGCAGCACTCTAATAATAGCGCGTAATAATAAAGCTTAATAGCCGCCCAGCGGAGAGTATTATTATGTTCTGGATCATTGGATTAAAATACCAAAAGATATTACGGCGGCAACTGCTCCAGCTGCTTGAAACTGGAGAAGATAGTAAACTTTCTGGCAACTGTTAACACAATAGTTCTAGTAATTCACGCTGCAAATTTATTTACTTACTTTTATGTTTTTATTTTTTCCTTGGTGCTATAATAAAAACAGGCTAAAATTAGGCAAAATTTGAAATTTCCTGTGAACTAAGGGAGCCTCAAAAATAAAATTAATGAGTGCCCTTCCTACATTGCCAAATTTGAAATTTAAACATTGGGGGTGTCTGAAGTAGCTTACTCATGGCATTGTCATGGGCGCTCATTTAACTTTTTTACCGCATCAGAGCTTCATTTGCGCAGAGCTCGCGTTTCTATCTCGAAGTTCTTGGACGGAGGAAATGTTAATCATTTCTGTTAGGGAAGAGCCACGACTAGCAGTGAAGGAAACGTAGAATGTATTAAATTAATCATTTCTGCCCTCAGGTCACGACTGCGCAGTCCACTAGTACTGAAAATACTGCTCTATACCAAATCTTGCTAAAAATAAAGGTATTAGCGATATTTTAATGTTACATCAAATCTGTAATTATAATGAAGTAGTTTTGTGAAAATCAGAGCAACCAGCTTGGCTACTGTGAAGTTGGGGAAAAAAAGAAAGAGCAGCGATCATTAGCAGTTATATATATACCTACATATATGATACATTAGAGCACCCAGTTGTCATAAATGATGTGAAGGAATTTGTAATGGACCATATTATTGTCCTTGTTTATAGTACTGATTTTGCTGCAAAAGATGCCTCCTATTTATATATGTGGGCTTGTTCTTTTATTAAATCAAAAACAGTTTTACAACGATGAGTTCGGGAAGCAAAATTACCTGTCTACAAGCAAAACTTCTCAATTATTTTATCAGTAAAATGCTTGAAAGTCAAGTAACGTCGAGAGAAGTCGCTCCATCAAAAGAATTTATCGAAAATGCTCAGAATACCTGACCTGCATCAAGATAAAATTTACAGTCAAGAAAATTTAAAAGCTTTTGGCTTCTACTTGTAGTGTCAACTACCACAAGAAAATGTGGCTAAAGAAAATTAAGCGAAATGGATTATGCGCGACGGGAACGCAAACTCCATCAAAGACTTAGCCTCTTATCACATCAAAAAATACCTTGTTACTTCTCTAAGGAAAATGAGCTTAAAAAAACTGCAGCATATCGAGCACATTCCAGAACTTTATATTTGCTCTATTAACTTGAGACTCGAAATTTTTTGCTACCTCAACTTACCATTCATTAAAAATATTATCTCCTGTCTAATTTCTTCAGATAGAGAAGAAGAGACCAATCCACAAACTGTGCGTTATTACATAGTGGATACATATATATTTATTTATGTACCTAGAAAGAATAAAAAAGAACGAAAGAACAGCACGAGAAAGGCGTCCCATTTGCCTTACACTGAGTCTGAGGTAGCCTACATTAACCTATATTAGATTCCCCCACTCAAGTTCAGTATATTTGTTTCATACTTAGGTAAAATAAGATATTCTAAGACTTTTTCAGGAATAATGTTTTCGTCGGAAAGGCTTAGTTTCTAGATAGTTTTTGACTTTGAAGTTCCCATTGTTTTTTTTTATGGGAGAAATAACTGGCGTCATTACAGGCATGCTATCGACCCCATAGGAACCTAACCGAACCTACCTAACCTAACCTTACCCAACCTAACCTAGCCCAACCTAACCTAAATCAACCTAACCTAACCTAACCCAACCTCCTAACCTATCCCAACCTAGCCTAGCTAAAAAAACTTATCAAAAGACATTTTCCATTACACTGAGCGAGTATGGTTATTTTCTCTCATAAAAAACAATAAGAACTTCAAAGTCAAACATTTCCAAAACTGAGCATTTCTGACGAAAACATTATCCATTAAAATAACATCTTAGAATACCTTATCTTACCAAAGTATTTCAACGAAAATGCTGGATCTGAGTGGGGGTAACAGTAAAAAAAATACCTATCCTGCTGCGGCACTACTCCCCAGAACATAGGATTGACGAATCTAACTAAAGTAAACCTATATTGCCTATATAGTTCACCATCCAGTGCGTTGCTTTGTACGTGCCGTGAGAATAGACAAGGTATGCAGTATCTGTCCTAAATGAAATAGCTGTGTAGTTAAATATTTCTTCTATGACAAATATTGCAACGAAATTACAATGGTAAATGTAATAAATTCAGTTTATATTTTAAATTTTTTCACATGCTGGTAAACGTACAGATAATTCCTACCCTATGCTTCTCTCGCTTTAATGACCTGGTTTATATATATATATATATATATATGATACATATGCCTATATATATATATATTTATTTATTTATTTATTTATTTATTTATTTATTTATTTATTTATTTATTTATTTATTTATTTATTTATTTATTTATTTATTTATTTATTTATTTATTTATTTATTTATTTATTTATNGCCAAAATTCGAGGCATGCAGGAGTACGATTACCACAAACGACTCAGCTGTCTCCACTTGTATTCAATACAGCGCAGATTCGAACGATTTACAATCATATATGTTCGGAAAATTCTGGAGCGTATCACTGTGAATGTCAATGAGCGGATTGTCGCCAGACATTCGGAAAGAACTGGAAAGACCTGTGATTGTTTAACAAAATGCCTCGGCATATTCGAAACGCCACTGATATCAAAACTGTAGAGTTCAAAAATTTGCTGGATTCACATTTAAGAAAAATACCAGATAGACCAGCGGTCAGCGGTTACGTGCACTGTGGAGAAAATTCGCTGCTGGCTCTTTCTTTGGTCACAAACTGCGACACCACAGAAGACACCCAGCAGAGTGACTCCACACACGTGGGGTGACGTGAGCAACGTCACCTGGACTTCTCCCGAAGACTCTCAAGGTAACTCAAAGTAATGTATGGGAGAAAATAGCTGGCGTCATCACAGGCTTGCTGTCGACCCCATAAGAACCTAACCGAACCTACCTAACCTTACCCAACCTAACCTAACCCAACCTAACCTGGCCCAACCTAACCTAATCCAACCTAACCGAACGAAGAAATATGGCGTGATTTTTAACCAGACATGTTTGAAAGAGGGCTGCTCCCAAATTATACAAATATATATATATATATTTATACATACATATATTTATCTTGCTGTCAGGAGGAGCATTTTCGCTTAGCAGAATTCTGACGTGGAATATTTCCGAGAAAGCCACCGCCGCGCGACGCATTTTGGTGACCGGACAAACTTGAAAGTTACAATGGCCTGGAATATTTTAAACGGACAGCGACACTTGCTCCAATTTAAAATTTGATTCGCAACGTGCAATATCAACTTGTGTACCTGCGCCTTGAGAGTTGTAGGCGCTGCTAACGGTATCGATACCGAAAATGCACGATAGTTTGTTCCTACAAAAACTTAGCAAACAAGTTTTTCTCATTCGATGTTTAAAGAAAAAAATGTCAAAATATTAGCGATGCGATGAGTTAAAATCCGGACGTTGCAAACGTAGCATGTTTCATTATTTTAATAGCCGATTTAAATGATTGTTGTAGAACACAACGCATTAATTTACTACTGTTCTTCATCCAGAGCCGCTCGGCAGACAGATATCTCAGACATGCGATCTAACTTTGCATACTACCGTCCGTATCATCTTACATGAGGGCAATTAATGAACTATCATTGACAATTGCGCAGTATGAAAATAATTAGTTTTGATCATGGTTGCCTATACCCTTGACAAAATGTATTTAGAAAAAAAAGTGCGATTCAAAACGCACCTAATTTCAAAATTTATTGGACTAACATTATATAATAGGCTCAGATATTAAGCCGCTCAATGCGCCTCAACTTACTGGAAGAAAACCGCCATCTCCACTTCCAGACGTACGATGACAGATGCCTTTTGGGGAGGAGAAAAATGTGCCAGTTCATTAGAAAGTGAATTACAAAGTATAAAGGTTGAATGTGAGATGTGGCACAATTCTGAATTTAAAATATCCAAGTAACTATTCTCGTATCACTGATATTTCAACTACAATACGGCAGAGCTCTCGTAAATTTTTGAAGCGTTACGAATTAATAAATGCCTCAGTATATCGTTAATCATATCTAGGAAAAAAACAATACCATTTCGTATTGAATCCTT
This sequence comes from Parhyale hawaiensis, assembly GCA_001587735.2. Lineage (NCBI taxonomy): Eukaryota > Metazoa > Arthropoda > Malacostraca > Amphipoda > Hyalidae > Parhyale > Parhyale hawaiensis. The sequence continues at coordinate 7,245,460 of LQNS02000211.1, read as the reverse complement.
AACTTGCTAATCTTAGGTCTATATTCTTAAAGCATTCGATTTACTTAAAGTTATTTTACAACATTGCGTATTGTCTTGCGTCTGGCAGCAATGACAGTTGCTCTTTGAACTTCCAACGAAACATTTCGCGTTTCTGTGCCTCTGGCAACAGTATTTACTGCTATAGGTCACGAGTTCTTTAATAATCTGCACTAAAATTTATAGTATCTGTACACTATATTATATTTCAAATATTCAAATGTAAGTATTTGATCCAATCACTGCTGGAAAGGTCATGTGATGCATGACTAGTGGTGTTGCTAATTATATATATATATATATTCCAATCGGAAAATATTATACAAGCAGCAGATATCTGATGTTCTCTCTCTCTCCTAAAAATATCGACTGGTTGCCTGAAAGTTCTTGTTTGGAGAGTAATATGCAAACTAGAGGCATGATCAAGGTACCCCCACTTGGATCGAGATAATTAACCAATTCTCATTAGCTTCAACTGGCCGGAACATTAATTCTAACCGTCGAGCTCGAATTTTTGGCAGTAATAATCTCACACCAATCGTGCTTCGATGGTCAAAATCTCAATCCTTCGAGACCTCAAACTCGTTTCACAATCGGGACTCTGAAGCTTAGCTTTTTTTTTAAGTTTATAACTGGACTATGCGGACTAATCGAGGACACCTCAATGGGCTCGTGTGAAGTGACTTAATAATGAATAGTCTCTCTGTGCAGTGCGCTGCGTGCTCCACTGTGCTCCCTTAAACCTTTTGATACCAGGTTGTGTTGTTTTCCTACAAGGATTTTTTTATCCTATTGAATTCCTACTGGGAAAAGAAGACTTTTTTTTTAGCGAGACCGTAAAAGTCGGTATAGATAGGGTTAAGGCTGGTTCACACGATGATCAAAGGAAGGTGTTTCCTCAGCTCAGCCCCTGCACGCTTTCTTGTGCCCGTGTAAAAGTGAACAAGTTTCTGAATTTCTATTCGCTCCAAAAATCAGTCGCCTTTCCAATTTTACCAATGATACTCGCAAGCCAAACTTTGTGGCGGCTGACGGTTTGGTGAGGATACTGAAAGCAATCAGACACTTAGTTGAGAGAACGCGTTCACATGCCTCTCGCGTGTAGCCAGCCCACGATGATAATCCGTTCTACCCATGCTAACGATAGGCCCGTCGTATCATTGCTTCATCCTGGTACGTTCTAGTACCAGACTTGCCTCTCCTGGATGCATATGGTCTAGCAGCAGATCCGCCTCTCCTGGATACATACGGTCCAGCAGCAGACTCACCTCCCCTGGATGTATTCGGTCCAGCAGTAAACCCGCCTCTCCTCGATACACTCGGTCCAGCAGCAAACTCGTCTCTCCTGGACACAAAGGGTCCAGCAGCAGACCGGCCTCTCCCAGCTAGAGGTGGTTTATTTAATTCCAGATTATTTGCATTCCAGTCGCGTGTCCACGACACCTGGCAGTTTTTTAATCGCAGCATTCCATAGAGTCAAAAGTTGGAGCTTCGGAATGTGGGCCAGCGGCAATAAAAAAAAGAAATCACTAGCTCGCCAGCATTTAGCGCAGGACACAGAGGTGTATTGACGAGATGCTATAAATAGTTTGTGAACTTTGAGATTAAACTTCAGGATTAGGGAACAGTTCCAAATCTCCACTTATCTAATGACGTCACAGATATTCAGTGTTCGCTCAGGCAATACATTAATGCCATTCGTTGCCAAAATTCTTATTCCCTCGAGCAACAAGGTTTTAAAATTTCGTATCACTCGCAAAAAATGTTAATCATTCAGTTTATAGATCAGCTTTGTTGTTCCGTTTTACCTGATACTTTATTTTTGTTTTCTTTTAACAAATCTGTTCTATACTAGGGTGCTGTCTATATGTCTGTCTGCCCGAAGCCTTCCAAACACTGTAATCAGAATGCAAACGTGGGGGCTGCTTATTAGTTACTATGGACCTAAGAACGCCTGCATGTGTATGTCTATATTTTGTATGGTGCACCCAAAGCGCACCAGAAGGAATTGAGCTATCATCATAATCACCTACAGGCAGTTAGGTAGGTTGACCTAGATGTGAGAACACGTTCAGCCTCAACCCCCCTTCCTACTCCCCCACCCGGCCTCATTGAGGGTGATAACCCTACGGCACGAAGCGTCCTTGTTGAGTTTACTCTCAAACTTGGCGACAACCTGACTATTCAAGCTCACTCTTAAGCCACTAGACTATAAGAGAACAAATTTCCTTGGAATGGAAACTGAAATAGAAAAAACGAACTTTGAAAATCTAATGAGAGACTGCAGCGTTGTACAATGCTCTATAATCTTGAAGACCAGCGTTTTGAGTGCTGCCAAGCGACACTTCCCAAATAAAAAAGTTCGCATTAGTAATGATCCACTCTGGATACATCGGACCGTCAAACACTGCATTTCCAGGCAGTAGGTGTTTTACAGAGCCTGGCAGTGCGATCCAACTCAAGAGAGCAGGTACAGTCACATAATGGCATGTAGGGAAGTGAAGAGACATGTCAGGACCACAAAACGAGAAAAAAAAAAAGTTTTCGTAGCAGCAATGACAAAAGGCAACCCAAAGGCAATCTAAAGTCTTCAGAGTGCTTGTCAAGTAAAAATGCAACATTCTGTCTGCAAGTTTGGATATAGGCCTATGTAATCTTTTTTTTAATGGCATAAATATCATACATTGCAAAATACTGATTCTCGTCGTATTCTATAATATCTATATATCTATAAATATATGCTGCAGTCAGCTGATATTTTCATTTTTCCCCACGAACGAAGTGAGAGAGGTGATAATGTTTTGGTTCTGTGTGTGTTCATGGATGTCAGAGGTGATGCACCTCTGACATCCATGAACACACACAAAACCAAAACATTATCACCTCTCTCACTTCGTTCGTGGGGAAAAATCATATTATGGCCCCAAGCCGGTCTGAGATGGCGATATCGACAATTTCACAATCGAGTGAAGCGATTACCGGGTCTGCTATATTGTCGAATCTGCTGGGTTCATTTACGTGCTGGACCAGGTGGTCGTGGATGAGAAGTTCGAGCAGTTTAGGACCTATGGCTAGACTGCAAAATTAAAATATTTTAATGAATTTGGGGGAGGTATAAATCGCCCGTCAAAATTCTTTCATTTTAAGATCTCAGTGCGTTTTAGATTATATTGTAAAGCGGGGCTTCAGTTTCGGAGGTACTGTGAAGGCTCCTACATACATGCCAACATAATGTTAAGCGGCTGTCGAATTTAGGAGTAAGCGTGAATACTGAGAAGTTTATATTCCTTTGTAGTTGAGAAACCTTTACACAGATGGTTGGAATGGGTTTTGTTTTCGTATCAAAAATGTTCTGTTTATTACACTGATGATATACTGCCTATCACACACTACTAATATTTTCCTTGTTACACAAATAACATTTACTTATCACAGGGTTTCATATAAGCTGCTGATCACACAAAATATTCCTTTTATTGCTCTAATAACATTCTGCTGATCACTTTAATCATATTCTGATTATTACATATAATTGAACAGCCTCCCATTTCACTGCTTGTGCATATGTCGACATTAAACCATTTGTAGCCTTTCAATGCAACTTCACTCTCTAGGTGTTTGTTTGAGAGGTTGATCAATCTTTCATTCCGGGCTATAAGATCATACGTATTAATAGCTGTTATAGCTTATACATCGCTCTTCGTATGTGTAATGTTATGATCAGAATATAATTAAAGTGATAAGCAGAATGTTATTAGTGTAATAAATGGAATATTTTTAGTGTGATAAGCATCCTATATAAAACCCTGTGATAAGTAGAATGTTATTACTAACAAGGAAAATATTAGTTGTGTGTGATAGGCAGTATAACATCAGTGTTATAGATAGAATATTTTTGATGCGACAAAAGAATATTAAAAGTGTGATGAGTAGAGTACTATTGATGCTTAAATATAAATATCAATGTGGCAAGTATGCTTGTGCAAAATAAAAAGTTCTGCGAGCTCTCTTACACCCGTCAAAATTTTTCTCTTTCATGATACTTTTAAAGTCAGGAACTTTCCAGCGCGCCCCCGCACCGCAGGCATCCAGCCCAGAAAACAAAAATCAGCAACTTCGTGTCTGTGTAAGGTCCAAATAGACACAATACTGAATTAGTGAGGCCAACTCTGTATTTCTAGTGCTATCCCGGAAGGAAAAGAACCTGGGCAGGAAAAAAAGGCTTGATGGAAAGAAGGCTCTTGGAAAATGAACTGGTAAGAGACACCATCTCATCGATTAGTTAAAGTATATTAACTAACTCAACTCACTAATATTGAAGTAAGCTATATTCAATCAATCTTTATTGAAAATAAATGTTACTTGTAACTGCGTGTAAGGGAATTTAAAAACACATTTATGTTCATTCCGCTATTAAAATATTGCGTTTACTGTTTTGTACACCGCTCGTAACAGAGACCACTTGGGCATATAACAGGCACTTCTTATTATAAGCATCAACGAGCTCTCAATGAAAATGCAATAGATTTTTTTGTTCACTAAAATTGTTCAATAGGAATGCGAGCAAGAACATTGTTGGAACCTGAGCCTATGGCTCGGGTGGCGGTGGCCGCCATTTTGTGACAGACACTGTTGGATGGGCGTTCGGATGTGCTAGTGATCGAAACATAAACTTGTCAATCGATGCATATTTTTATATAGTGTTTTCATATACCGAGATTAATTACTGTTTCTTCCAGTGATTTTGATTCCATCTTGTATATTTCAGATTTTATAGCCTGATGATGATTCACGAAGCATCGAAACGTTGCTAGTAGTGATACAGGTATATTATTGGCTTGGTAAACGCAATATTTTAATAGCGGAATGAACCTAAATGTGTTTTTAAATTCCCTTACACGCAGTGAACTTGGAATGTTACATGTAACATAACATCATTTTCAAGTCTTATCTAAGCACTACTATGTGCTTATCTCCTAAGTAGGAGATGAGATTTGGCGAGGCAAGATTTAGACAGGTTGAGTTAGTTAAATGCTATGTACTTTTAAACACTTCAGCTGAGTTAACACATAAACTTATGTGATAGGCTGAGTTATTTTTCCTCTGAGAGTTTTTCCCCTGTCTTTTTTCCTTAGGGGTTTCCTTCACAGGTTTTTTTCTTAGTTCCAGTTATTGTTATTATTATTATTATTAGCATACACTCAACTGGCGGCGTGGGAACGGAGGAAACTCCATAGCGTTAACAAATCCCCACACAACCAGCCCAGCGTGCGAAAACAAAAATAAAAAGAAAGAGAAGAAAAGCCATCACAGAATAGGTCTGTTTACAGATCGTTTAAAGCTGCCCTGCAGTACCATATAAGTACAGCTGTCTTCAGAATACATGTGCAGTTCTGGAGTTGTAAAAATATAGCAAATATAACAGGGCTGTTCTGAGGCGCAACTTGACTTAATTAATTGTACCGCATCAGGAAAACTAAAACCTCGGTTTCTCATGGCAAGAACATAGTTAACTTGAATGTTCGTTTATGGAGTAGGGCGGGTAAGCTTCCATTGCACATCCTTGCATATCAACTTTAGAACGGATCGCAATGCGGCATGTACAGAGCCGGGACCGTGTGCGCATTCCTTTAGCATGTGATCCCGAGCCGAGGTTCTCCGGTTTTGCTTTCAGATCCTCTGAAGTGCACCGCCTTCTTCTTGACCTGGACCCCTAAAGGGGCACTGATCCAACGGGCATGTTTCATTTCTTTCTTCGAAAGGTGGCTGGTGTGCTCGCAGCCCCGCTTGCTTCCGTATTCCGTCGAATGTTGCGGCTGGGCTCTTTTCCGGAGTGCTGGCGTGTCGCCCATGTGACGCCTGTTCCGAAGGGCTCGGNCATCCCCGGCCTTATTGAGGGTGATAACCCTACGGCACGAAGCGTCCTTGTTAAGTTTACTCTAAAACTTGGCGACAATCTGACTATTCAAGCTCAATCTTAAGCCACTAGACTATAAGAGAACAAATTTTCTTGAAATGGAAACTGAAATTGAAAAAACTAACTTTGAAACTCTAGTATGAGACTGCAGCGTTGTACAATACTCTATAATCTTGAAGACCAGCGTTTTGAGTGCTGCCAAGCGATACTTCCCAAATAAAAAGTTCGCATCAGTAATGATCCACTTTGGAAACATCGGACCGTCAAGCACTGCATTTCCAGGCAGTAAATATTTTACAGAGCCTGTAAGTGCAATCCAACTCAGGAGAGCAGGTACAGTCACATAATGGCATGTTGGGAAGTGAAGAAACATGTCAGGACCACAATTAAAGCGAGAAAAAAAAAAGTTTTCGTAACAGCTATGACAAAATGCAACCCAAAGGCATTCTAAAGTCTTCAGAGGGCTTGTCAACTGAAAATCCAACATTCTATCGGCAAGTTTGGATATATATATTTTTTTCAAATGGCATAAATATCATACATTGCAGAATACTGATTCTCGTCGTATTCTAGAATATTTATATATCTATAAATATATGGTGCAGCCAGCTGACATTTGCCATATCACCTCTGACATGTATGAACACGCACAGAACCAAAACATTATCACCTCTTACTTCGTTCGTGGGGAAAAATCATATTATGACCCCAAGCCGGTCTGAGATGGCGATGTGAATAATTTCCCAATCGAGTGCAGAGATTACCAGGTCTGCAATATTATCGAATCTGCTGGGTTCATTGACGTGCTGGACCAGGTGGTTGGGGATGAGAAGTTCGAGCAGTTTAGGACCTATGGCTGGACTGCAAAATTAAAGTAATTTAATGAATGTGGGGGAGGTTTAAATCTCCCGTCAAAATTGTTTCATTTTAAGTTCTCAGTGGGTTTTAGATTATGTTGTAAAGCGGGGCTTCAGTTTCGGAGGTACTGTGAAGGATCCTACATACATGCCAACATAATGTTAAACGGCTGTCAAATTTAGGAGTAAGCGTGAATGCTGAGAAGTTTATATCCCTTTGTAGTTGAGAAACCTTTACAAAGGGGGTTTGGAATGGTTTTTGCTGTCGCATCAAAAATGTTCTGTTTATTGCACTAATGATATACTGACTATCACACACTTCTAATATTTTCCTTGCTACACTAATAACATTCTACTTATCACAGTGTTTCATATAGGCTGCTTATCACACAAAATATTCCTTTTATTGCTCTAATAACATTCTGCTGATAACTTTAATAATATTCTGATTATTAGATGTAATTAAACAGCCTCCCGTTTCACTGCTTGTGCATATATCGACATTAAACCATTTGTAGCCTTTCAATGCAACTTCACTCTCGAGGTGTTTGTTTGAGAGGTTGATCAATCTTTCATTCAGGGCTATAAGATCATATGTATTAATAGCTGTTATAGCTTATGCATCGTTCTTCGTATGTGTAATGTTATCATCAGAATATAATTAAAGTGATAAGCAGAATGTTGTTAGTGTAATGAATGGAATATTTTAGTGTGATAAGCAGCCTATATATAAACCTGTGATAAGTAGAATGTTATTTCTAACAAGGAAAATATTAGTTGTGGGTAACAGGCAGTATATCATCAGTGTAATATACAGAATATTGTTGATGCGACAAAAGAATATTAAAAGTGTGATGGGTGGAGTACTATTGATGCTATCAACAGAATATTAAATATAAATATCAATGTAGCAAGTGTGCTTGTGCAAAATAACAAGTTCTGCAAGCTCTCATGCAACCGTCAAAATTTTACTCTTGTATGATACTTTCAAAGTCAGGAACTCTTAAGCCCGCTCTCGCACCGCAGGAATCCAGCCCAGAACATAAAAATCAGCAACTTCCTGTCTGTGTAAGGACAAAATAGTCACAATACTGAGTTAGTGAGGCCAACTCTGTAATTCTAGTGCTGTCCCGGAAAGAAAAGAACCCAGCAGGAAAAAAAGCTTGATGGAAAGAAGGCGCCAGGAAAATGAATTGGTAAGAGACACCATCTCATCAGTTAAAGTATATTAACTAACTCAACTCGCTAATACTGAAGTAAGCTATATTCAATCAATTTTTACTGAAAATAAATGTTACATGTAACATAACATCATTCTCAAGCCTGTATCTAAGTACTACTAAGTGCTTATCTCGTAAGTAGGAGATGAGATTTGGCTAGGCTAGATTTAGACAGGTTGAGTTAATTAAATGCTATGTACTTTTAAACACCTTAGCTGAGTTAACTCATAATCTTAAATGCTAGGCTGAGATATTTTTCCTCTGAGAGTTTTTTCCCTGTCTTTTTTCCTTAGGGGTTTCCTTCATAGGTTTTTTCCTACTGCCGGTAATTGTTATTATTATTATGATTATTATTAACATACACTCAACTGGCGGCGTGGGAACGGAGGAAACTCCATAACAAATCCCCACACAACCAGCCTAGCGAGCGAAAAAAAAAGTAAAAAGGAAGAGAAGAACAGCCATCACAAGATAGGTTTGTTTACAGATCGTTTAAAGCTGCTAATGCCATATAAGTACAACTGTCGTCAGAACACATGGGCAGTTCTGGAGCTGTAAAAATATAACAAATATAACAAGGATGTTCTGAGGCAACTTGACTTAGTTTCACCTCATCAAGAAACTAAAACCTCGATTGCTCATGGCAAGAACATAATCAACTTGAATGTTCGTTTATGGAGTACTGCGGGCATTGTTGGAAAGCTTCCGTTGCACATCCTTGCATATCAACTTTATGTAGAACGAATCACAATGTGGCATGTGCAGCTAAAAGTGTTGTTATAACTCGAGTTAAAAAAACATAACAGACTAATTTTTCTAAAAAAAAAGGTAAAGCATTCATAACACTGATCTGACTGAAATACTGCAAATCGATGACCCGCTGGGCTGGTTGCGTGGGGGTTTGTTAACCTCATGGAGTTTCTCCATTCCTAGGTCGCCAGTCTGGTGTGATTTAATAATAATAATAATAAACAATACAAAGGTAACACATATTGAAAATGTTCAATGTGTAATTTTGATATAAAGTGTAAGTATAAATTCTAAATCGCTAGATGAATAAAAAAAACTATATTTTTATGTCATTTTTACATTAAAGCTGCTTATCTTTGATGTTCAACGATTGAAGTTCATTGCAACAATATATATTTAGGAGATAATCAATTCCGAAAACAAAAACGGCAACTGCCCTGTTTACATTAGTATGTCCACGGTGTCAGGCACGGCTGTGTTCGTGTCCGCAGTGTCTCCATTGTGTCAGCCAGGGCTTGTGGCTCTCTGACACTCGCAATGAGAGGTCGTACTGTGCTAAAGGTTCAGCTCGTCTGCTTATGCAAGCCTCTTGTAGCAGCGGGCCATGAATATTATAGCTAAAACAGTGAATCTAATGCACCTACCTTGAGTGAGCATTGATATCAAAATCTATTAAAGCAGTTTTATAATTATGAAATGTGCTTACCACATCCAGAAACAATAACAAAGAGATGCTTCAATCTGCAAATAGGAACTATTGTATGCTTAACCCTAGTATCACTATTTCCCGACAGGTATACTTATCATAGAAATATTGAGTAGTGCTACTGCCACATTTACATTCAGCAACTACCCCATATATTGGAAGAGTCTCATGATACGATACAAAACGAAATGCTTACCTTCAATGTCGGAGGATTCTTGTTCAAAGCAGCAACTTGAGGTTATGAGGCACAGTAACAGTAGGAGCGGCAACGGTCCAGTCCTCCTCCTGCGACTCGCAAGACAAGATTTTTGTTTCCCGTCATCTACACGCACTGCATCAGCACACCGAGCACTTCTGAGCATGTAGTTCTTAACGAGAAGTTTCCGGTTTCTGTCGCTAGTTTTTCCTTCACTCCATTCCTGAGCATCACAGTTTGAGTCCCACTGAGATTCACTAGTAGTTTGTTCAAAACTTTGGCAAATATTTACACCCAAATCATAATTGCAAATATCGGAAGTATCACTTACGTTGTTTTCGAGACGTTTGGAGTATTTTGTACTGCTGCTGCTGCACTTCCGTGCTGTGGAACGAGCTTTGCAGAGTTCTGGGTTGTTCCAGTGGATGCACTTTGCGGTGTAGTGCCATTTACTGTTATTTGCAGTACATTTACAGCCATCACATTTTCCAGTAATTAAGCAGCTGGTACATTTTCTGGTAGCACCAGCACACTTTCCTGTACAATGACATCCAACAAGATGCTGTCGACAGTTACCATGCTTCACAGTCCGCTCACTATCACAGGAACCAACACAGTCACTACTACCAGGTCTGCAATTTCTTATAGCAGCCTTTTCGGCAGCAGGGAACATGTTGCCTAAATGAACCGCGTGTGAATGTCCTATGTATGCAGGATACAATGTTTCATTGTTCTTCTAAGGAGGAATGCAACATCTAAGTTAACTTAGAACAAACGTTGCAAAAATAAATTGGATGACTAGATACAAAGTCAATAAATTGATACAGCGAAGCAAGCTAATAAATAGCCGTATTTCCACGGTGAATGAGAAACCTTACTGTATTTCTTGGACATCAATCCTCCAGCAATCCATTAATTAATTTACTCAGGTAAATATGATCTTCCTTGTAAAACCACAACGACTGCTGAGATGCATAAGGGATCCAATGTCTTTTCCAGTTGCAGTGCTAAATTGATTAGAAATACACGCGTTACCTTTGAAGTGCTTTTACAATCGATTCTAAGAACAATTTGAGCATGTGCCAAGATGCAATGTTTGAATTAATTCTTTTTCTCATAACCAATTCCTCAGTAGTAACACTGAACCCTGTGTCTTCTTCTTCTTCATCATACATGAGTTTAAGGAAGAATATCACTGCAGTATTTGAAGCGTGACCAAACGGTCCCTGTGAGCCACAGATATACTTTACGCAACTTCTGAAAAGCGATGATCGTTTCAATAGAATTACAGTATGAAGTAATTTTGACGCCTAATTCGTTCTAGCTACAGAATAGTATTTCACTCCAAAACCATCAATTTATTACGAATTATTTTTCATAAGTTTCCAGTTACGCTAAAAAGACATTCCAAAAACTTTATTTTTATTATGTAAATTATATTAAATACATATGTATGTATAATCATATTCTACATTCGTACTAGAATAAGCGTATTGTATAAATCTTATTCAATTTTCACTTACGTGAACGTTTTTTGGTTATTTTCAGTCTCTGTTAAGGATGTTAAATGTGTCTTTAGCATATCTACAGTTTTGCTATTCAATTTTTCTTCACACGTTTCGATCGTAGTGCATTATTTTTCTTCCTTGTTTATTGTACCGTTTTCCGCATAGTAACTGCACTTCTTCACTACTGCAACCAACCCTAAACCTTTGAAGTCGAACCGACCATACAACTCAAAAGTAATTCAAGTAACCCACAACAACGCAACAGAACGGGCACTCTGCAGCCGCCATGACTTGCACCAAGTATCTCTGCAAAAAAGGAATGTCAAAAATATGCGTTAGTCAGGTAAAAATTCAGTGTCTCTTTAAATCTACGGTTCAATTATTAACAAAACAGAGCTTAGAAAAAATTGCAGGAGATAAATCAGATTTCTCAATCACAATAAGTTCTACGTTTCTCTAAACTCTGAGCCTCCAAGGGAACAGAAACATAGCTAATTGTATCTCGCTCAAGACATAATAAAATTTTCCATCGCTTCTGTAACGCTCAATTAAACACAAAACAGAGGATATATAAGTGTGGCCAAGGGCCCCCGGACCCTCGTAGGAGGAACGTAACATCTTAATAGGAATCATCAAGAGAATAAGAAAATTACGAGTTTCGAAAGTTTCTATAAGCCTCCAACGTAATCGGTGTTATGATTGACGTCTGAAACTCGTTCCAAAGTGGCGATTTGAACGCTGAAAATTAGAGGTATGGACAAGTTAAGATAATCAAACTAAATTTATGCTATTACAAGCAAGCAAGTCTAGGACGATTTAAATACGTTTTCATTTGTAGAAAACTTGATACGCTCTCAAAAAGTGCTCGCGTGCTCAGAGATGGGCCCGTCGAGGGATTAATCCAACTCTATAAGTCCATCAGGTGTCTGGATTATTGGTGTCAGAGTGAGTAATAGTTAGAAAAAAAAGAACTACCTAATGGGATCAAAACAAGAGAAAACGTACAGCTTTTCTAGAAGTCTGCGCTCTCAGGGAAAACAAAATAACAGAAAATCGAATATTTTTAAGAGAATATACAAGTACTCTGTACTTATCACTGTTATTGGAAGTTGAATATGAACTGCAGTTACTTCAATAAACCAGCCTTTTACGCCTAGATCAGTAAAATATAACAGAAAATCATGTATTTCTCAAGGAAACTGAAGTATTCCGTTTTTACCGTACTACGATCAGAGCTTAGACTACAGTCAATCCCATAAACGGGCTATCGGTAGGAGAATAAAATATTATAAAAAACATCGCATATTTCTCAGAAAAAGCAGAGTTGTAATACCACTGTAAATTGAGCTCAACCTACAGAAAAATTCGTTCAATAAGTAAACTCCCCATGGAACGTGTACAACTGATGGCTCCTCTGCTCTATAGTCCCTGTTAAGATAACAGTACGGTAATTTCTATTTGGAAACTTGGATGTTAAAGGCAGATAACCATAACAAAATCAGCCTGTACACTGCACATTCATTCTGTCGTTATGCAAGTAACTGAAATGGGAAGCCTGAAAAGTTCAGAAGATGGCAAAAAATTATATAGTGAGTCAAACTTACAATGAATAAGTCCAATTTTTATAAAGCCTGCTGCTCGCAAAGTTCAGCTCATAAATATCTTGCTCCTACCATAAGAAGAATACCATATATACTCGTATATTACTTTTTTGGTATCATCGATTCGCTCCGCTAATGCGAGTTAAACTGAACTTGCTAGGTTTAGCTTGTCTAAAACCTTTGATAGGAAGGTTATTTTTGTCACTCTCGATCTATAGTGCAGCTGTAAGAAACAACCCAATTACACTTGAAACGAAAAAACATTACATTTTATAGAGCAGGATTGAGTCTTAGGCCGCCTTAAGGGCTACCGATTTGAGGTTACCGTCTGATAGCGACGAATCCAACCCACCTCTTTCAAGTTACGAACAACAGCAGCATGCCATGTGTGTCTGATATCCGTGCTCAAGGTCCCGAGTTCTAGTGACAAGCCTGTCAAGAGATCTTTGCAGCGTCCGGAGTGCTGAATCGGCAATTGTTTGGTATGCGCAGCTGGGTGGGGGCACCTGCCTGACCAGGAATGGAAGGATGGGGGGGGGGGGGCTCAGGGCGTTGAACCTTCCGTTTCGGCGCCATGGTCTTTAGAGACCCGTTGTCGACTGCGGCTTTACGTACTCCCCTGGGGTCAGTTGGCCTATATCTGCAACACGAACCAGTGTGCGTGGGTGTCCCAAGGGAGGGTACAGTTAAAGTTGACTTTACCTTTTACCATAAGTCAAGCCTAGTGAGCTTAGTTTATTTCAATACTGCCGCGTCAATCGATGATACCTTACGTGCCACTCAGTAGGACTCCGTGTTTCAAGTAAAAAGAGATAATAAAAGGTGCATGCACGTTGCACGAAGAGTGAATGAAAAGTACTGAGCCTCACACAAAGATTTGCGGAGTAATCAGTTCTAAGAAATGCTCTCGTGGTCGTCTACTTATTTACATTTTAAGTACCAAGTCTGTAGATTCTAATGATTTCTGTTTTATTTTAGCAGGTTGATGAAATGAAATAATTGAAGAATGTCTAGACAGCTGACAAAATTGAGTTTCAAGCAGCCATAAAGTATTTTCATCTAAAAGACATGCAATGTCTCCTTCTGAAATCTATAATGATATGGTGTAGCTATTAGGTGAGGATGGCGTTTCATCTACCTACTTTGTGTAGCTCGTAGGTTTTCGGACGATGTTCAGGTGACGTTTTACACGTCACCTCACGTGTGTGTAGTCACGATGCTGGGTGAATATGGGGTCGCAGTTAGCGATCATCTACCATTGTTAAGAGCAAGATTACCGAATTTAAAAGTGGTGCTGACAATGTCATCAATAAAGCATGGTCAGGGAATCAGTCAACAGTGACCACACAAGAAATATTGATTGTATCCTAGAAATAGTGATGGCAGATCAAAGGCTGTCATCTTGCCATATGGCGATGTGGATGAACAATTTCCAGAGGCAAGCTGAAATGATTCGTCGCTGAAACTTCACTTGTATGAATATCAGGCAGCTTTGACAATATATGTCGAGCAGAGCATTATTCTTTCGCCAGCAGTCAACTTGCATCGATTCAGCGTAAGTCATCAGAGCTCAACAACAGCGCCTGATCGCCACTTTTTCTTATATTATTTCTGTACCAGTTGCTTCAAGCAGTAGAAGAACAATGTTTCGAGGATGCTGCGCATATGTAATACAGGTCTCTATGTATTTTATGCTATTGCCAACGAATGAATTCCTTGTGGAATATGCAACGAAGTGAGGCGGTTGACGCTCATCATGCCTGGTTGCTTTATTTTGTACCAAGAGTTCTTTGTCCTGTTGTAATCATACGATGAAAAGATCCAACCTCTGCCGCGAGGTAACAGAGCATTCAACAGATAGAGTTAAGCCCGGGTCCCACTGACACAACAAGCGACGCAACGCGAGTTTTGAGGCAGACATGGCGCCTGTTAGAGATAGTGTGTGGAGTGTTCTGGGTTGCGTCGGTGGGGGCCAGAAGATTGCTGTACCCGATGTTACGTTTTTTCATGCAATAATAAATTTGTTGCCTCGTACGTCGCTTTTTGCTTTGATGTGGCCCCGGCCTAAGCCATTCAACAACGCACTATTGCATTGTTGTGACACCAAAAAAAAGTTATATCTTGATCCAAATAGTTTCAATAACCAAAATACGGCCCCGCAACGTGTCACTCCCCACAATATAGAAAAACAAACAGTTGCGATATGGGGACCTCGACAGAACAATTAACAGTATAAGAAAATAAGTGTAAAAGCCAACTGCTCTTTAAAACCAAAATCGGCCCAGACTAGGTGCCATTCTTCAAAGATTGAGAACAAACAATCGACCTGTCTCGATAATAAACTAATCGATGACTCACTCGCTATTGCATTTGAAAACAGCAAAAAAAACTCACATCGAAGAGCATCAAACAGTAGGTGCGCTAGAATAGCACTTGTTCTCTTAGGGATGAAGAACGAGAAGCAAATGAGCTTTTTCCCTGGAGGTAAAACATTTCATGAGCCACTCAAAAAAGAATTATATTTTTTGAGTCCAATAGCTCGAAAAGGATCCAGCACTGCAAGCTACTTTTGCCACTGAAATAGAGGGCAAGAAACAATAAGCTTACTGCGGACACTAAATAAATCGACGCACACTCGCATCCCTACAACAACCCCAAAAATTATTCTCTCCTGTGACACGGAGCAAAACACAAATGAGCTTGCCATAGACAATCAATAAACTGACGACGCACTGGTTCATTACTAGGAGTATAAGAGCCAAAAATGCAATCTAGTCCAAGAGCTCCATGAAGAGCCAGCATTGTAGGGTATCACGTCTCTAAGATAGAGAACAGGAAACAAATCGGCTTCCTGCACGATGAACAATTCTTATGTTCTGCAAACAAATTACATTTGAGTCCAAGAAGATCCTGCGCCGCCAGGTATCATTTCCCTGCCACCGGAACAAGATTCATGTATTCGAGAGCTCCTCTCTGACTGATCCCAGAACGAAATGTAGACATTCAATTGGTTATTCAAAGATCCGCTGTATAATGAAGGCACCTGGAATATTCTCAGCGGCGATGCCTTCATTCCCAATGCCATACAAATTGGCATGAAAGATTCTCACGGGGAAAAGCCGGGTAGGCAGTCGGTCGGCTACAGCGCAGGCTTGTACTCAACTCAGACTTCTACCAAACTCAAAATTGCCAGGAATCAGATAATGCGATGGACATGCGGCTGCATATGCGAGCAGACCATAACGATGGCGGGCATTTCTGATACCCTTCATCTCGTCCTGGAAATCTACCCAAAGCAGCGCGTAAGAGGCTCCCAAACTTCACCGACCAGAACCGTTTCCAAGCTTCTCCTTTCGTGAAAATTTAAGCTGAAATAATTCATTTTGCATTCAAGTGCGTACTATTGACGGCGTTTCCGTGGTATTGCGTGATTTCCCTGCAGAAATAATGAGTAAAGCACAAAGAAAACTTTGCAGGGTTGTTAAGAAAAATTTTTCCTTCGCTCATAAGTCTGCAACACTCCAGTGTCTCTTCACTTCCTCCACCCTTCTAATAAATTTTCAACACTACCGTGTCCCATCACTCCCTTCACCTTACTTATATCTGCAACACTCCAATGTCTCTTCACTTCCTCCACCCTTCTCATAACTTTTCAACACTGCCGTTTCCTCTCACTCCCTTCACCCTACTCATAAGTCTGCAACACTCCAGTGTCCATTCGCTCTCTGGACTCCACCCTGCTCCAAACTCCGCCGCACTCCAGTCGGCAGGACCGTACCCGGCACTTTATTGCTCCAGACGCCCTTCTCGTCCAGCATACGAAGCAACGGAGTCGCCTGGAATTGGTAAGCCTGGATCCTTCCCCCCATATCTCACCCAATATTGATTAAAATATTCCTCCGAACATTGGCTGGCCTTCGTGGTGACCTTCTTTGACCGCGCCGACCTTCCTTTCGCTCGCACTTCGCTAAGAGAAAACAGCGCGGTCATAGTCGCTCTGGGTATTGGTCTTAATCCTCTATACGAACTAACCCGAGTATAGTCGTCCAGTAGTTATTTCTTTTTTGAAATTACAGCTGCCAAATTGAAACAGTTTGGAAAAAAAAATATTTTCGGTAAGAAATTAACCCTATTCATACCAAGCTGTCTTCTTTTACTACAAAATGTTTTTTGTGATGCGTTAATTCTACTGAAATAGTCAGCCTTTCTGGCGAAGTGGCACAGCCTGGAAAACAAGGTTAATCTTTAAAATGAAATTTCGCTTTCAGGGCAAGCGCTGCAGCGCCGCCTGCGACGCCCTCACGCAGGTTCCCATAGCCCAAGGTGTTGTCGATGAGGTCAGTTCTGAGTGAGGTAGTGTATTTGGATTAGCTTTACCTTGTATGGCATTTCAATCTTGAGTGCTTCATTCACCACTCAAGAACGATTTTTTGGCGTTACCTCTTTTATACCTAATGGTCACATCTGCGCCCACAGTAATTGTGCTAGTCCTAGAAGAAGTTATGTTGCTTCGGGTGGGAAAAGGGTTGATTGCCAGCCGGATGCTATTGACAAGAACAAAATAACTCGCTTCTGCGAAGCAGAACTGATAGGGTGTTTGGCCGTCCTCCGTTCTTTTTCAGCATTATTCGAGGTTGTGAACCATACACCAGATCAAATAAGTAGTTGTGGCGCTCTGGAAAAGAGAATATGTTTTTACATGAAACGTCATGCATAGTGCATACTTGGCAATGCATGGTATACCGTTAAATGATAGTAATACAACGATATCTTACTTTACTGCTTCATTAATTGCTGACGTGTAAAACAATTTTTATAATAAGGGTTTCTACAGCAATACGCACACTGACTCAACCTTCTGCAGTGATTTCAAATCTGGTGCTTCTTCTTTAACAACACCTTTCACCCAAAGTGAGTTCAAAGAGACAGACGAGTGCGCTGTCACTTGACCAAACAAAACAGCACGTGATGTCACAGCCAATGGGCTTTCAGCAGGTTCCTTACCACAAAGAGCCGACTCCTCGGATTGGCTATGACGTAAAGTAGGGCTTTGTTTGGGAGAGCACACTCGTCTCTTAACTGTTCACTTCGCCTTGTGCTGTGGTTGCACATGCCGCCAAATCATGACGAGCCAGTTTACAAAGTACGCACATGAGGCTCATTAAAATATTGTGAGACCATGGTCTTCAGAAATATTTCATTAAATGCTTCGTTTTACAAATGCTTCAATACATCTGCCGACCCAATAGAGTCTACTGGAATATTGCGCAATAAAAGTCTGATAACGAAGGTAGCAGGTATGTGCATATCCAGCTTTGAAAAGAAAAAAAACGTACAGTATAAAAAAGACCGATGCGTATTTATCTGTAGTTTGTTCATTTATTTGTTTATCTGTCTATTTTCTGTCACGCTTTGCGACAGCAGATAGGAGAAAATTTGGCCAGGTTGAAAATTGTGATTAACTTATCACGTTTTATTGAAAGCTTGATCGGTAGAAAATAAGACTGAGTTGCAGATGATGTCAAGCTAATTTTAATATATTTGAATACACTTCTTGCCCAGCCAATGTTGAAATCCAAACACTGAAAATGTCTGCATCTTCTCTTACCGCTACAATGGAGTCTGATTTTAACTCCTTTCTCCATACATTGAAACTAGAATTAATTCCGGTTCACTACCTACAAATTGAGTTGATGATTAATTAAGCTCAAGAAAAACGGGTTTTCACTGTGAAACCGACGCTGCAGTTACTTTATTCTATTTCTTTATCTTACTTGCTTTCTTTCATTAGAAAAAGTTATTTTTTCTTAAGAGTAAAAATTTTGATGGACTGAAAGTGTTTCATACTGCATAGAAGATACGCAGCGGGGAAATTAATTAAATTCAGCGGTACTTCATTGCATAGCAATATAAGCTATCTTTTTTTTCAACTCGTGTATACGGTAGAAGGAAAAAGTGTGCTGCTCAGACGAATACAAACAGAAAGCACACATAGTTAGGACAGTTTGAGTTGGCCGTTGTATGTTATCTATCGGAAGGAAATTAGTAGCGACAGTATGATCAATGAAGAAGAGGTTATCTCAAATTCCACGCAGTTACTTTTGATAGCGCGGCCACTCTAGTCTGATAATATGTCAAAACCCAAGCTTATATTTAATACTAAATATCCTGATTGATATCCACAAATATAGTAGCCATCCTAATATAAGGAACGTTCCACTAATAAACTTTGAAATAGTTATAACTGGCAACATTTTGCATGTTCATTTATTAAATTTTCACGAAATATACTGGGAACATAGGTATTGAATGAATTACAAATTTGAATTTTTCATTAATATTCAACTGTAAAAAACTATTCATTTTCAATCAAAAAATGAACATTGTCCTCTCCTCTAGTTCAAATTTCTGGAACTCTGTTCAGTTCTCCTGACCAATGTAATAGGTAATATTTTATTTAACTATTTTTTAAGCAACTTGATCAATTATTTTCATTTATACAAGACAACAGGGAATGATTTTTGGAACTAATTTCAAGCGATTATGCGGCAACATCAAGCAAAGCTTTGACTCATGAAAAAAACAGAACATTCTACCCAATCTTAAATTAGGAAAGTCAATTATGAGGTTGCCGATATCGTAAAGGAGCCGAAAAAATCTCTATGCTGTTATCAGTATAGACTTATAAGACACTCAAACCATAAGCAAAAGCCTGTAGGCGTCCAATGAACCGGAAAATGGATTAATTGTTAGAATGACTTTAATTAAAAGATCGTTTCGAGACAGCTACATTAAATTCCCGCAAATTTTGTGAGGAAACGGGAACAGCAATTGCTAGGAGAACTGTTTCATAGAACTAACCCATGTTTTGACAATAATAATTTATAATGCCTACCGTGAGCACACTTATATAATTATTATGCTGTCTCGTATACCTATTTATCCAGAGGATATCAGCGGTCTTCAACAATTAACTTCAACTATGTGTTTACACCTCTAACGTAAAAAAAGTCATGGTAGGGGAAGCAGTAGATTTAAATGTCTACCCACCATTTTTATCTTCTCGACTGGCTATGAAATTTTTCGTATGAAAGAAAATTTACTAGCCAGAGAAATACTGTACATCACACTAGTGATGGGGCTAATATTAGCATCCGCAAGTACGGAACACCTTCCTTGGTGTGATGTAGTGATGGGTCGGATGTCATTTTTTTAATATCCGCAGTCGCATCTGCATCCGCGGATGCTAAGATGGTAATATCCGCAATCACATTCGCAGATCTAAGCTATAAATTCGCTGCAAAGTAGGCGCAGGTTTATCACTGTACACTAAGCTCATCCATAGTGCTGAAAACTACAAATTCTCATTTGGATTGAAATGTGAGCAAGTGCTGCCCCTGTCAACAAAGCACCATGTAAGTTTTTTTCTCCGCAAGTGTTGTATAAACTGCCGTCGTGAGAGGGGTGTGTGCGTTCTTAGTGAGGCGAATATTCGCACCCGCACCTTTTTTCACATCTGCATCCGCGTATGTTAAGATGGCAATATTCGCACGTGCATCCGCATCCGCGGATGTCCAAAACATTACATCAGACCCATCACTACATCACACCAAGGCAGGTTAATACTGGGAAAGAAAGAGGGGAAATTAGTAACTCATGCTTCACAAGTAACTAACAGTAGTGAAAAGGTCCCTTTGTAGTTATTACTCACTCAGCATGGAACAACTTACCCACCATTTCTTGCGGTGGCGCACGAGATGGAAATAACGTAACGGTTATGTTCTTACGAACGGCAGAGAGCAGCCAAGCAAAATTTTGCAGTCGATAAATTTCAATTTTTACTGCACTCCATGCAAGGGAAATATCTTGCGTTCCATTTGAAATGCTCGCAGATAGGACTACATGTTAGGAGGAGAATACCCTTGACTCCATCGTCTTGTTCCCATAAATATTTGCGTACAAAGTTTTGAATCTTTTTTATGCAAGTTAGACCGTAACAAAATGAACAGTTGTAGCAGATATTTATTGCATTCAGTTGAAAGTTCAGCAGACTTTAATGTATGCTTATGTATATGTGAAACTTCTGACTTCAGTCAAGGAGACCCTCGCCGTACATGCATGCGAGAATTCAGAAACCAATGTTCACCTATAAATTTAGTCAAAACTGAAAACGCTAATATATAAGCACTTAGGTGCCTGAACTAAACATCACTTTTTGTAGGTATAACACTTTTTTTAATATCCAGAAATAACCTAAGTAGGCAGACATGGGATGACCCCAAGGCAACATGCGTGAACAATATTACCGCCGGAGTTATTCCTCTAAAAATTAAAATCTATTTTCAACCGTGCACCGCATCATTTGCTTTGGAAACACCCGTGGGAACAACTGTTAGTTATGCATCATACACGACAAAAAACGCAACGGAGGGTTTCTCTCCGAGACCTGCGTGCAGGCAGGTGGTACCACTATGCGAAAATACCACGCGAGGCATACTAGAGACAATAATATAAGGCGAACGATTCCTCAGCTTTGGCTCCTCTTTAAGAATGAACCTCCTGCATGGTCCTTCTGTTGCCGATGATTGAATCTAATCTAGAAAGATTATGTTCTTTATTCGATCGGATGGGAAGGACATTACTGAAGGTGTAGCAAAGGGTTAAAGCGCAGGTTCGCAAAATTGTCGGCCCTACCCTCAAGTGAGGTGATGGAGCGATTTGAAGAAGTAATGAGGAAACAGGAAGTGGGTGCCTGAGTAGAGTCCAACACAGTTAACTGAGACCAAATGTATCAAAATTAAATGTTAGACCTATTAGGGACCCACCTGGAAGCCAAGCTTTGGGTGCCAGCCCATTAATGGCTTTGGAATACCATCGCCTATTAGGCCCTCTGTACACCAGGGTCGGAACACATGACGTTTCTCCCCACTCTTCCAGTTACGTTCCTCCGAGCACGTCTTCGGCTTGCACGATCCAAGAAATGTTTGAAGCCCGAGCCGCACCTGCCGCCTCTCCACAATATACACCATGTGCCAATTGCACCGTCTCGAATGTCTTTTTATTTCGAGTGCGTTTTAATTCCCAGCGGTGAAATACTGTAAGGCAATTTTCACACCCTTTGATCTAGTTGCAGTCGCGGTAAGAGAAAATTTTGTTCAAAGAACGAGATACATTCCGGTGCTTCGATTCTCTAGCGTAGTGTGCACTGGGTATCAGAGAGCTTTAGTGATGCTTACTAGTTGCAGCGACTTCTCACGTATTAATAAAGCCCAGATGCAGCTGTGGCAATAATAGTAACAGAGATATAATTTGGCTTTATGTTGTGTTTCCCAGGCTGTAGAAAAAAAAATCATCGTGTTTGATTACAACCCTGAGAAATTGAGTGCCACCCAGTGCCCGATCAGCACCAACATGGGCGCGGTGAATACATGCACTACGTACGTTAACCTTTATTATGTGCTAGAATTTCTAAATGAAACACTAAATTTTGATATCCTAAGACGAAACCGTGCGTTTCTCAACACTAGACTAGAATTAAATGGGAGGCCTGCAATATAAATGTCGATAGGATTCAAATAGTTCTGAACAGTCGTTATTTTCCGCCTGATAGCCACCTACGCTGCATCACAGATATTATGAATAGTTAAGCCTTTGTTTCATTCTGCAATATTGATGCAACGTCACTCATTGTGTTAGTCTACGGGAAAAGCAAAATGAAACGATGAAGTTCAGGCTTAACTACATTTGAATTTGGAGCTTCTCTATTCACGAGAGTGGTGACCTGCGTCAGACATGTAATTCAAGAGCAGCTAAGAACGTAAACAGGTGCATGGCCCGCGCACGGGTACAGCAAGTCGGGAATAGAGAGGAAAAACGGACCAAAGGTTATCCGCACGCAGGAGCAGAAAACGAAAGAAACCAGACCAAACACGAAAAAAAGGTGGCATGTCTAGAGGGCTAAATTAAGGTTGAGGTAGCCCATATAATATATATGGTGTCCTCCTCCAGGCGGCTCCTTAACCCTATAGAAGGCGCAACAGGTCTGATAGACTCGGTCCTCAGTTTTGTGTCATTGTATCTACTTGATTGGCTTGCGTCATTAATACTCTATAACTAGATTCCAATTCCGATTTTTCATACGATACCAGTCATCACTACAACGTTGAAGTAGGTAGATAAATATTCCCACCCTGATAGAATTCTTAGCCGCACCAGCAGTTGTTTTGCTACTTGAGCTCTTGGGGCCGCCAGCGTCAGACCTAAGAGTCAAGTACTGTTGCGGTCTATGATTCACAGTATGCTGTTTATACCCAAATAATATTTCAATAGCAATGAATTCGAACTTTCACAAAACGAATCACACCCGAAGTTTGCTTCATCGTCGTCAGAGATAGAGCAAGCTGAATTTTGCCGTCGCACCCACTAGCTCTATCAGTCGTCTGACTAGCGGCTTCGTTTGCTGGCTGACAGGCTGTGATGGCAACGAGAGTTGCTAACGTGAATCCAGATAAAAAAACTACATTGACGACTCAGTTAGCATTTCAGTGTTCACACCCAAAGATGCTTAATATGTAGGAGGGTGGCACGAAAAACTTGGGGAGAAGGCTAAACTTTCCGTCATGGATGAAGCCTGGTTGACTGGCTGCGCGTATGTATTGCAATACTGTATACTATTTTTGAAAGTTTTCTGGGTATTGCAGAGAACAAATTAATATGTGTCATAGCTTGCGCATGTACAGGTGGGCATCAACGAACACTAAATTGTATGTACCGATATGTACGAGGAATGGTTGAAAGGCTGTGGTGGCTGGAAGACCCATGCACATTTCCAACTCCGCCCCCTTTGCATACTAACCAACTAGTTGTGGCGTCATCTGGAGACCCAAACTCAGTCGTTCACTGTAGTTTCTATTTATGATATTTGTTCTCTTATTTGATTAAACTGTCTTTCCTTATCACATTGCATAATCAGTTCAATTAAAATGTTGCGATTTATTGCAAAATCCTATATAGCTGTCCACGGCTTGCTATCATTGTAGAAGAATCCTCTGGAGTCAAAAAAGTGCATTGTTTTACCGAATAATTTAACGCAGTGTATGAGAAAACAATGTGACATTAGACATTTATGGAGCGTGAAACAAATATATATACCTTCAAAGACTGGTAGTTCATCAGGGAATATTCTAACTGCTAAAAATTGCAGTCGTGCAAAACTCTATATATCAACTACAGGACAAAATAGGAAGGGACTAGTGAAACACTTTTCAGTAGAAACACGTAGATAAAGTCAATCTGTAAATTTAAATTGGTTACCCCAAAACAGTTCTCTTTCTATTTTTTGTTATAACTGAGGGGTAATTCATGTCCTAGCCAATAAGTTGTTGTCCCATGATACTCTAGCTCACAAATAAAACTTAAGAGAAGCTCGTTGGTGTAAAAATGTTAGCTGTAGGATTGGAAGTATAACCGTAATTTCATGCATAAATAAGTTTTTGTAAACCAATGGTATACTAGTTATAGATGCTTCCACTTGGGAAAGTTAGACTAGTTAGCAGGTGCCTCACGTGGCACCCACGTTATATAGCAGTACAATAGTATGCAGATGCTTAGGCACAAAAATATTAGTCTGAATATAGCTACTCGGATGTAGCTCCAGAGGACAAAATTTTATTGTATTGCTGTTTTTTACCTAACTAGCTACGTATAGACGAAGACATTCTTTATCCATACTGCACGAAAAAACCGTCGAGGGCAGACGTATCCACTTTACTATCAAAACTTGCCGCTTTATCTTGTTTGCGCATTGACTTTTATCTTCAAGATATCTAAAGAGAGCAGCCCATTGCGGCTTCTTCAGTATCTTTTGCGCTCTAATTGCCTTTTTGTTCACATTACTTTCATAAGCTCGCGCACAAGAACGGCACTAGCTTCGCTTGAGGTCTCCAGATGACGTTTCAGAGCGAGATGCGAATAAGAGGCGCGCACTGGTCAAGTGATGGGACTACCTTTACGTAGTTATACCATGGCTGTAGCACTGTGGCTGGACAGAGACAGGATTAGGAGGAAATAAAGTTTGCAGGTCTATCGGGCCGAATATGTGCTCTATTAGCTTGCTTCTGCCAATAATTAATCCTTGCATAACTGCAATTATTTATAGCACTTCATATAAAAACCGTGGAGTATATTTTTGTGGCATACCTAGTCACTAAGAATCAGCCACGACGGAAAGAATAGAAGGCTGGCTTGCCAAGAGAAAAATGGCTGGTACTTCCTTCTGTTAAACCTCCTAGTTCATATCAGTAGCTGCAATTTTATCCCAAGTTTAGATTAGCGTGGCCTCCGTAGCATGGATACGCTCCAGAAGAATTTCTGTCATCCGAGTTAGATTGACGCTGAATATCAAAAAGATGGAAAATCGCTATTGCAGCTGAAGTTTTTCTTCGAGCGAAGTGAAAATACGATGCAATCTGTTCGGTGGTTATTTTATTTGCATCTACATTTGTTAATTCGGGTGTCGAATTTCTGTCTATCATTTCTCCATACAGGAGGGGAAAATGAAATACAGTTTATAGATACTAGAGTACCCAGCGGTCAAAAATGACCGTGAAGAATTGATAATATTTCTCCATTGATACACTCTCGTTAGTACAGCTCCCAACTTATAGGAACATAAGAGATGAGTGCTTGGCTTACACCTGCCTGCTGAGCAGCGAAACCCTATTTTCTTTTTCTGATATGGAGAAAAATTTGTTGTTTTTTGTACTTGCACACAGTCAATCATTACTCAAAATAATAATTTCAACTTGGTAGCATGGATACGCGAGGATATCCCGTAGGTCAAAATGTTTTCGTTGAGCGAAAAGGTGGTTCGTCGACGATTGAAATAAAATGGGAAGAAAAAATGAAGCAACAAAATCACCTTTTCGCCGAAACTAAGAATCAAGAAGTTTGAGAGTGATAATTAAGGAAGGCTTCATATATCATCAGAGCTTCGATTTCAACGTTGGCAATGCAAAAAGTGCATTCACATATAATGTTGCCGCATACTTTTGTCTTCGTGTGCAACCTAGCCTAATTTTTTAATATCAAGCGTAATAGAAAATGAACAGATAAATAAACAACAAAATAAATAAACAGATAAATACGCATTGGTCTTTAATATATTCTAAATGGTTATATATAAAATATATTTATAGATAGAAGTAGAAATTAGTCCTTATTACAGCGTTTTAATAAAAATGAAAATACACCAGCTGTCCTCTGCGTCAGCCAGCTTCTACATGCCACCTAAAAACAATTCTTTTTCTTCATCCGTCCGTCCAATTGATTTCTTTCAACGGGCCGCCGTTTTTCAAGAAGCCATTTAGAATTTCTTTATCAGCTGAGAAGCTCTTTATGTTTCTATTTACTGAGGTCTTTTTCTCCTTTTTAAAAGCCAGTCTGACCCCATCCATCTGTCAGGGTCCCTAGAAAACGATCGAAAAAGTCGCACCAATCTAAACTTCTCACAAACGCCTATTGATCCAATGAACAAAATGGACAAGTTCTTGAGACAGCTATTGTGGGCTGTGATTGCTTTTTTCTCGAGGCCGTGTTGCCGCACTTCGCTAACGTTGTTGCTCCTTTTGATAACTGACGCAGATGGTTTAAATGCTAAATAAATTTGAATTTAGCTTCCGGCAATATTCTGCGCAGGAGATTAGTTTTGATCTTTGATGTTTGAGGACTGTGACTAAATATTTGTGGATAATTTTGAATTTGCTTTCGAAACCTCTACCGATTTTTTTTTTTTTTTTTGGGGGGGGGGGAAGCCGCCAGTGTTTCTTACAAAAATACCTACTGAATCGCCTAGTAAAATACCTATTAAAATGCCTTCTAAACTTCATCCTAAAATACCTATTAAAACTTGCTTCCTTACTGAAATACGCACATAAAATACCTGCAAGGATATACGTAATGATGTTTTCGGCGCACTGTTAGCATCGGTCGCAAGCTGACGCATATAAGCCCGTGCAAACGACTATGCCGATAGGCTCGAGACTAAGGAAATTTACAGAATTTGAATACTGTTGATAATGCTACTTATTACATCGCTTAGTCCCATGACCGGAGATTACATAAGCGATCTTTAATTCAAGTAACGCTATAGTCTTACGAAACATCAACGTTGTATTAGCCCGTTAAGCACTCAAATAAACCTCAGAGGACGAACTTCAGGCAACATTTCGTAGAGATAATCTCGCTTGAGCTCATTGCCCCAATTGCCCCATATTTCTGCTTTATAATCTATTTACAATTTGAAAAAAAAAATGTTCTCTAACACTCATCTAAAAATTAAACTCGCAATGCGCCGCAAGTCCCGTACAAAAGAACAGTTTTCGTGTGCGTGGTCGGCGTCCTCCATTGAATGCCTCTAATCTCGGGGCAAAATGCTGGAAATCTGCAAATTCTTTCTTTGAAGCCGTGTAATCCGCATTAGAGGAAATCGTGAATAGCTTTGAACAGCAACTACTGCGTGGGACTTGCGCTAAGTTATTCCTTTGACAAAAATAGAAACTCGAAAGATGAAAGGAAAAAATTATGACCAGAATAATAGTATCTTCAATTCTGAAATAGATGTTCCTTTAGGGTAACAATTCGTACACGAAGCAATATCAGGAAGTTTAGAACTTCCAAAATTATTTTCTCCTAGTTACGATAGGCCAAAATCTTTTCTCATTAAGAGTAATATCATCTTCACGAGCAACCCCTACAAAAGCGAAAAATGATCAGCTAGTTGGTACTGCAACTCAGCAACAACGGCGTAATTCTTTTTATAAGATAATAGTCATTGAGGGCTTGCGAGCCCCGCTTGCCCAATACATACAATACCAAATGCACACGCAGCATGGCAAACATTCATTAACGCGCTCTAGCTAACGCATTGATTTTGTATTCTATGAGAATTTTTCAACTTAACGCTTCAGACAACAAAGATGTTGCCTGGATGGAATATAAGGAAGCCGGGCACTGATGCTAGCCGAACTGTCGACTCTTCTGTGCATGGGTTTTTCTTGCCTTTCCCGTTAGACCAACTCTATTTGAAGTTCACCGTAGATTGTACGCTGCGCGTGGATGGGATTATGTTCATAGGGTTCATCGTAACGCCAAACACACTATATGCATATGAGAGTAAAGACGGGTACCCAAGTACGACTTCCGTCCGCACTGTCACTATAAAAGCAACTAAACTAATTTAATGAGTAGCTTTGACTGTGACTAATTTGAAATATTTGAAAAGCATCGAGCCAAAAACATAAAAATAAGTTTTTGCAAATTAAGATCCTCTCAAAATTAGGAGCGATAGTCCCAGAGCAAAATTTCACCAACTTTTTTGCAATTAATGATACGCCAGCTGAATATCGTGCCAACGGCAACGTATTGAATTAATTGAGTTAGCTCTATGTTGATAGTGTCGTATATATTTTAGATTAGCTTTCAGTTAACGGACCAAGAAGCCCATTTCCAGAGATGAGCCGGAATAAAGCTTCGATACTCTATGAGCTATTGCCATTATGTCAGTGTCATAAAGATGCCAGAGGAAGAAAAGAAGAGAAAATTTAAGTGAAAAACACAATCATAAAAGTACGTTTTATAAATGCAATCCGCAGAGCTTGGAGACGTTCAGTTAGTTGGGGCGTTAAAAATAATTTATTAAGGAGAAGGTATTCGTAGCTGTGGAAGGTGTTGCTCCCACTGTTTGTTAAGACGATTTTCAAAGGCCTTGACTGTCTTCGCACCGACAACTTCAGAGAGGAGTCTATTCCAGATAATCACCAGCTGCATGCTTCCGTTCTCAGCTCTAACACCTTGTGTCGCTCGCACGTTCGATGCCTAGCCAGGCACGCGCGAACTCTTTGCAGATCTTGGTGTACTGACTCGGCAGTTGTATGTGCATGCACAGTGCCGTGGCGGAACTGCCTTCCTCAGAGATGAGGGGGGTGGGGGTTTCAGCCATTTGTTCCTTGCGTCAAATTGGCGCCATAGTAATTGGTGACCGGAGGTCGACTGCAACTACACTTACTCATCTGGGGCCAGTGGGCCTATACCCGAAGCGCAAACCAGTGCATGTGGGTTTCTCAAGTGAGGGTGTGCTCTAAGTTGACTTTACGTTTACCTTTAAGAACTGCTGAATTACAGTAGTTTTTTGAGTTTTATGTTTGAGTTTTTAACCGTGGTTTTTGCAAGCGATCAGTAACATCTCTTTCAAAAAGTCTCTTAATAAGTGCGATGCAGAAGACATTCGAATACTTCAATGTTTCTATTAGTAGTCCCCAATTCATCTTTGCTCGAGAGAAAGGAGTTTCACTTCCTGTATCCGATACTCATATATCCCATGTTTTGCAACTGAAGTGGTCAACATGCTGTGGTCGGAATAGTAGCTTTGTCTCTTAGGTCGTCGGTGATTTCACCATCGGAGTCTTTGAGTGCACCTGTGGCTTCTTTATCGATTCGTCTTTCATTTACATACTTGTAGAATGGCTGTAGGTTGCGTCCTGCCACAACGGCTACGGAAACTTCTTTCTCCCGTTCAGAAGCCCTGACTTGTCTTTTCACTCCCCGACATGCAATTGTTAGTCTGCACCTTTTCTCCTCACTTGAAGTATTCCGACATGCCATTAAGTGCCTGTTCCTATATTCAGTTGGATTTTGCCACTCCTGGCTTACAGAGGTACAATGTAATCTCATTTACTAGCAAAATTCCTTCCTAAATCTTGCTCAAAATGTTAAACACTTGTTGAATAAAGCACCTTCCACGTCACTGGTAAGATATGAATAGTAGCTTTGTGCAATACAAAATATTTACAAACAAGCTTGAATCAGTCTTAGTCTTCCGTGCTGATTTGGATGATCAAACAATTTGTATTTTCTCAGATCGTGCTATTGATAAATTTCAAAAGATATTTCGTATATTTCGCGCATTTTTCAGCCCAACCTAAGCGCACACCTTTGAGCAAATGAGGTCATCTTGAGATATCAGCATTATAGTCTGACCATTTTATGAAGGCGGTTCAGTCGTGATCAAATTCCTCTATAGCGTTGCCAAAATCTGTGAGTTTATCTGAGATTTTGTTGGGCCCATATCTTAGACACGCCCACTAATTGCATATAGAGAAATCTCAGAAACATCCGTATGATTGGCACCGCTGTAGAGACCGAACCGCCTTCATAAAATGGTCAGACTAATGTGTTGAATAATTTTACATCCACTATATTATAATAATACACAGCTTGGGTGGTTGCTTACTTGCTTGCTCACTTGGTTGGTCCTTTCCTCTGTCACGCTCTTATGGATTTTGAAAGTAGCAAGATGAGATAGCATTAAATTTCAGCCCTGAATTGCGGTGGCAAGTATAGTTTCTAAAATGTATAGTTTAAAGTCGACATACTACATTTTCTGAATAACTTGTACTATTTGATATGATTTATTTTTTGAGCGTGGTAGACGACAGGCAGTATCTTTGACAGAATTTCTGATCTTGTATTACGCGTATTTATTGCTGAAAAAAAAATTCCTGTTAGCAAATGAGACTTAGCGCTGAGTAGAGCCCAAAACCTTTTCAATTGTTATAGCAGCCAAATTTCGATCTTGATGGATCAACTTACTGCTGATATCCAGAAATGATGATTTCCATGATAACCTGTAAATAGAGAAAGAAAAGCGGAAACTCCACACGGTGGACAGCATGCTAGTGATAAAGCTTGGTCACTGTTCTGAGAAGTCAAGTGCAAGCTGTTTCGCAGCTACTGCCACCGCATGTACTGTAACACTCATTGGTCGAACTACAAGCAAGAGACCATTGGACGCCTACGTGCGTCTTGTGATGTAAGACTTCAAGGGCTTATGAATAAACCGAAGTCATATACTACCAGTGTAGTATTTGCTCAGAAGTATACAAGCTGCCTGAGAGCCAAACAAGGAAATGCGCTTCATTCTCCAAATCAGGAGAGGAAAACAGCTAATTCGCCGGTTAATTACCTCTGCCAGGGAGGTTATGTTCTCCTCATGTTTGTTTGTTTGTTTGTTTGTCTCTCTGTCTGTCACCAAGATAACTCAAAAAGTTACGAACCGATTTGGATGAAATTTACAGGGATTGTTAGGTATGTAAGAGAAACAGATGATTAACTTTTGGTGAAGATGTATCCATCTGTTTGTTTCTTTGTTTGTCTGCCTCATTTTTCTCACTACCATAACTCAAAAACTTATGAATGGATTTTTATGAAATTAACATGAGTTGTTAGGTATATAACAATGAGTAAATGATCAAATTTTGGTAATGATCCGTTTGTTCGTTCGTTTGTCACTGTATCTATTTTCATGCTTGTTAGCACAATACCTCAAAAAATAATGAATGGATCCTTATGAATTTTATATGGGTTGTTAATAATGTTAAAGGACATATACGATAAAATTTGATGCAGATCGGCTTGTTCGTTTGACTCATGTTTGTCATAACGTTTGTTTGCAGTATAACTCAAAAAGTTATGAACGGATCTTCAAGAAAATTGCAAAAGCTGTTATTACTATCAAAAGACACAAATGATTCGATTTTGGAGTTAATACAAAGAAAATTATGGTTTCAGAGTCAATTTGAATTTTTTGCTACCGTTGCCTCGCTTGACGGAGGTATGGGCTCTCAGAGTACTCTAGTTTGATTAGTAATGGCCCTGGCTACAGGTTATTGTCCAAAACGTATAGCCGATGGCAGCGCATACTGTTACCAAACAGGGGCTAAACCATGAGCCGCAATGCAGTGTAGCGCGTACTGATACTTTCAACAGTTTCCTGCATTTAATTTTATTCTAGTGATAAGCTATGTTCCATACAATTACTATACCATCTCTTGCTCTCTGTATATACTTGATAAAGTTCATTAATTGATTGATACAGTAAGTACTGAACATTTCCGGCGAATTCTTTTGATTGAATTATATTTTTTGGTGGAACTTGACTTTCAAGCATCACTAAATTGATATTCAGGTCTTCAGTGGCAGAAGGGAAATTTTGCTCTCTGCCGTAATTACGGCCGCCATTGTCGACGACTGGGTAATCTAGTATACGTATGGCTAGCACCCTGCATGGTTCTCTACATACTGTAACGTTACCTTTGATGGGTTAATAAGACGTTCTACCTTTCGTGATATTTTTTTCTTGAAGTTAACATGTACATTACGACGCATTACAGTTGCTAAGAAGTCTTTCAAATGAGCAAACAAACCCCTGCGAGTCAGGAAGAGTTGAGTTTCCAAAGCGTAAGGATTAACCTAATCACTATGCGAGCGTCAAGAGA
>LQNS02000211.1:7188906-7205602 GCA_001587735.2 Parhyale hawaiensis | reverse complement strand
ATCATTGTTAACATCCCCAAAATTTTCCAAAATAAGACATCCTCTCAGTATTACAATCTAACTTCCTGGGAGTGTACGAATGTGAGGTACCCGGCATGTCCTGGGAACACGAAATTGTTGCATGGGGAAGATGTTGCCAGGATGGAATATAAAGAAGCCGGGCACTGATGCTAGCCGAACTGTCGACTCTTCTGTGCATGGGTCTTTCTTGCCTTTTCGTAAGACCAACTCTATTTGAAGTTCACCGTAGATTGCACACTGCGCATAGAAAGGATTATGTTCATAGGGTTCATCGTAACGCCAAACACATACGCATGCATATGAGAGTAAAGACGGGTACCCACGTACGACTTCCGTCCACACTGTCATTATAAAAGCAACTAAACTAATTCAATAAGTAGCTTTAACCGTGAAAAAATTTGAAAAACATCGAGCTAAAACCCTAAAAATAAGTCTTTGCAAATTAAGGATCCTCTCAGAATTAGGAGCGATAGTTTCAGAGCAAAATTGTCACCAATTTTTTTTTTTACAATTAATAATACGCCAGCACAACGGCAACGTGTAGAATTAATTGAGTTGGCTCTATGCTGATAGTGTCGTATATATTTTAGATTAGCTAGCTTTCAGTTGACGGACCAAGAAGCCCATTCCCACAGAGAAGCCGGAACTAAAGCTTCGACCCTCTATGAGCTATAGCCATTATGTCAGTGTCATAGAGATGCCTGAGGAAGAAAAGAAGAGAAAATTTCAGCGAAAAACACGATCATAAAAGTACAAGTTATAGCTGCAAATCCGCAGAGCTTGGAGACGTTCAGTTAGTTCAGGCGGTAAAGATAATGTATTAAGGAGAAGGTATTCGTAACTGTGGGAGGTCCTCCCACCGACAGTTGACTGTCTTCCCACCGACAACTTCAGAGAGGAGTCTATTCCAGATAATCACTGTGAAATAAAGTACGAACTGCTGGATTAGAGTAGTTCTTTGAGCTTTATGTTTGAGTTTTTGACCGTGGCTTTTGCAAGCGATCAGTGACATCTCTTTTAAAAAGTCTCTCAATAAGTACGATGCAGTAGACATTCGAGTACTTCAATGTTTCCATTATTGTCTAACTTTTCAACTCTTCTAAAATAATTTAATTCACTGCGCGTAAATGTCAATAAATATTGATTGATTTCCATTATCTAAAATTAACTGAAAACGATTGATTTCCATTATCTAAACTTAACTGAAAACGATTGATTTCCATTATCTAAAATTAACTGAAAGCAACGTTTCGATATATTTCTAGCATCATCTTTAGGCTGTAAAACAGAAACACTGATCAGAACTGCCAAAGATCCTAGTAAATGGCGAAGTTATAAAATTGACAATATAATTTAATACCTATAATAATATAATTCAGTTAATTTTAGATAATGAAAATCAATCAATTTTTATTGACCTAAACGCGCAGTGAATTAAATTAATGTTTCCATTAGTTGCCCCTGATTCGTCTTTGCTCGAGAGAAAGGAGTCTCACTTCCTGTATGTGATACTCATATAGCATATTTCGCAACTGAGGTATCAGTTAAATGTTCAGCAAATAAATGCAGGCGAACTAATACTTTGTACAAGAGAATGATTATGTCCTTGGATTTGTACTCGGAATTCCTGCTAATGAATCCCAGTACTCTGTTTGCCATTTTCACACTGTTGTCAACTTGTTGACTGCGTTGTAGTTTGTAACAGTTATTTCCAGGTCGCGTTGTTGGATGACAGCTGCTATCCTATTCCGTTCATTTTCAATCGGATCGAAAGATTCTCCGGTCCTACGTGCATTACTGAGCATTCGTCGACATTAGAGCTCATCTACTAGGTTGTGGTTTATTCCATGAGGTAGTCAACGTCCACCTCATCTGCAAATTTGCTGATTTTGGAACCCCAGATGAGACCAGCCCAACACTCTAACAGTCGTTCGTCTCTCCTATACAGGCTTACTCGCTGCTGCTGATCAGTGAGCCATATCCGGATCCAGCGTGAATAGTGCCCCTCGATGCCACCGCTATCAATTTTTTAGAAACCGTTGATGAGGACTTTGTCAAAAGCCGCTTAGAAGTCTAGGTAAACGAGGTCCTCAGCATTTTCTTCGTATCTAATTTCCGAAATTTTCTAAATGAAATCCAGTAAGTCAGTTTAGCTGCTTCGTATATCTAGGACATTGTGCTGAGTGTCAGAAATGAAGTGATCAGTGATGCGCTTCTTAGGAGGCGTTCGCTGGTTTTGCTGACGACTGAGGCAAGACTGCTTGGTTGATAGTTATTTGGGCATTTCTTATCCCCTTTCTCATGTATCAGGATCACGTTAATAAGTTCCCAATCCTATGGAGCTGCTCCCCTGCTTAAAGACCGTGTAAATATTTCGAGCAGCGGCGCTGCGATGATAGTAACCACTCCCGTAGAACACTAGGAGGAGAAAGATTATCTGGGCCAGTGGATTTGTACACATTCAGGTGGGTCAGTTCCTGGAGAACTTCATGCTCCGTAAAAATACATGTGTCTCAGGGAGCTACTAGCATCGGTGCTGGTTCTGGAATATTCGTAAGAGTTTGAACAGCAAATACCGAAGTGAAATATTCGTTCGGAATAGTAGCTTTGTCTCTTAGGTCATCGGTGATTTCACCATCGGAGGTGTTGAGTGCACCTATAGTTTCTTTATTGATTCGTTCTGCCACAGCGGCTACGGAAACTTCTTTCTCCCGTTCAGAAGCCCTGACTTGTCTTTTCACTCCCCGACGTGCAATTATTAGTCTGCACCTTTTCTCCTCACTTGATTATTCCGACATGCCATTATGTGCCTGTTTATACTCAGTTGGATGTTGCCAGACCTGCCTCACAGAGGTACAATGTAATCTCATTCACTGGCAAAATTCCTACCTAAATCTTGCTCGAAATGTTAAACACTTGTTGAATAAAGCACCTTCCACGTCACTGGTAAGGTACGACTTAAATTATAGAAAGGGAGAGTAACTAATACAAGTAATAGGTTGTCTCAGGGCTCGTGCTCGTTATATAACCGTGGAAGTTTCACATAGGAAATTCTGCAGTAAGGATTGTAATCGTAAGTTTTCTGATAAGAATGAATTTAATTTTTGTCTCTAACAAAAACAAGCCTCACATACCTAAGCAAAGTTGTTGTCAGCTCGCTTCTTCCGTCAGCGAGTATTTACGGTGCAATACAAAGTATTTACAAACAAGCTCAAATCAGTCTTAGTCTTCCGTACTGATTTGGAAGATCAAACAATTCGTATTTTCTCAGACCGTGGTATTGCTTTATTTCAAAAGATATTTTATCCATTAATTTCAGCCCAACCTAACCTCACACCTTCGTGCAAAGGAGGTCATCTTGAGATATCAGCATTATAGTCTGACCATTTTATGAAGGCGGTTCGGTCGTGGTCAAATTTCTCTATAGCGTTGCCAATTCTATGAGTATATCTGAGATTTTGTTCGGCTCATATCTTAGACACGCCTACTAACTGCATATAGAGAAATCTCAGAAATATTCGTAGGATTAGCCCCGCTGTAGAGGAATTTGATCACGACCGAACCGCCTTCATAAAATGGTCAGACTATTGTGTTGTATAAATTGGCATCCACTATATTATAATAATACACAGCTTGGCGGGTTGCTTACTTGCTTGCTCACTTGGTTGGTCCTTTTCTCTGTCACGATCTTTTGGATTTTGAAAGTAGCAAGATGAGATAGCATGAAATTTCAGCCCTGAATTGCAATGGCAAGTATAGTTTTTAAGATGTATACTTTAAAGTCGACATACTACATTTTCTGAAGCCTGCTTCGCTGTGAAAAGTAGCTTGTACTATTTGATATGATTTTTTTTTTTTTTTGAGCGTGGTAGACGACGGGCAGTATCTTTGATAGAATTTCTGATCCTGTAATGCATAAGCTAGTTCGCATATTTTTTAGGTAAAAAAAACAATTCTTGTTTGCAATTGAAATTTAACGCTAAGCAGAGGCCAAAACCTTTTTGATTGTCATAGCAGCCAAATTTCGATCTTGGTGGATCAACTTACTGCTGGTATCCAGGACTAATGATTTCCATGACAACCTGGAAATAGAGAAGAAACGCAGAAACTCCACACGGTGGACAGCATACTAGTCAGGAAGCTTGGTCACTGTTCTGAAGAGGTCAAGTGCAAGTTGTCTCGTAGCTACTGCCACCGTATGTACTGTAACACTGATTGGTCGAACTACAAGCAGAAGACCATTGGACGCCTACGCGCGTCTTTTGATGTAAAACTTCAAGGGCTTATGAATGTACCAAAATCATATAGTACCAGTGTGATATTTGCTGAGAAGTATATAGACTGCCTGAAAGTTTGAACAAAGAAATGCGCTTCATTCTCCAAATCAGGATAGGAAAACAGCTACTTCGCCGGTTAATTTGATTAGTAATGGCCCTGGCAACAGGCTATTGTAAAAACGTATAGCCGATGGCAGTGCATACTGTTACCAAACAGGGGCTAAACAATGAGCTGCAATACAGTGTAGCGTGTACTGACACTTTCAACAGTTTTTCCTGTATTTAATTTTATTCTAGTGATAAGCTATGTACCATACAATTACTTCACCATCTCTCTCTGTGTATATACTTCTCTACATATTTTAACGTTACCTTTGATGGATTGACAAGACGTTTTACCTTCCGTGATATTTTTTATTAAAAAAAAGAACTTCAATTGTACATGTAATGCTGCGTAATGTCAACGATTCTTCAGAAAGTTTACTCGTTTGTTTGGGGACGCTCAGTCCTTCTCAACTCAAAGGTTTCGCATTCCTAATTGGATTAGTGATAGCGAGCGTCAAGAGAACACCGCAGGTTCTTGGCTAGCGCTAGCGGCAAAGAAAAATAGGCCTAAAAGAATGGCCTTTAGAATCCTCACTTCAATAGTGCAGGCATTTGGCCTTAGGGAGGCCTCGAGCTCGGCCCCTGCCTTCTGATTACAGCCAACTGCAGGAGAAGAAGAGCAAGGGATGCAAGGGAGCGGTGCTCTTCGGGGAAATTGGGATACTGCAACTTGAGAGGGAAACGGCCAAGTTGCCAAATGTAACTTGCTCTCGAGATAAAGAAAGTTACAAGCTCTGCAGATTATGCTACAGCTCATCGATATGTGTCTGATTCACTACAGGAAGAACTATGCTCAATGTCCAACAAGTGTTGACCTGTCTTTTGAAGTCGGTGTGCGTTGATCTTAAATTTGTTTCTAAATGATTTTGAAATTTCATCCTTATACAATAAAACGCTTTGTGTTTTTATTTATATATTTGATTCGTGCTTACTTTGAAGGAAATAAATAGGCGAAAAATAAGCCAGGTTGCAGATTCTGTACATCGATGACTAGATTGCAGACGATGGTGAGGGGCTCGCTGATCCTTATCACTTTTTCTGAAGACACTCCTTGCTTGAAACACTTCTTGAAATCAGAACACTTTGTATGCAGCTTCTAGAGTCCGATTTTATAAGCTTTTTTCTCTTAGGTTACCAGGTCACGACGTATAATTTCGGCAAATGATCGACGAAGCACTCTGGAAGTGGTGTTTTTTCACGGGCAGTTGACAATCATTAATTTTCTTCTAGCTTACTGTTTTTCTTATCTGATGAAGTAGTTTTCTCTTCAAAAGCCAAAATTTTCGGAATTTCAAATGAAGCAGATATCTGAGTTGGAAAGAGGGTATCAACAGTATCATTGCTACGCAGCGCCAACATTCTATATAAGCTAACCGGACTCCCGTTACATTCAAGTTTATTGGCGTGCTTTACTCAAGATTTTACTTCTGTCTTGCGATATAGATGACCTAAGAATGAGAGGACGACAGAGGATCAATGAAGAAAATGAAGAAGTAAGTCCGTGAAGATTCTGAAGTTTCTGAAGATTCCGCCTATAGGTAGTAAGCAAACATATCTATTACTGTGGGAAATTTTTTACGCACGGATCCGTTGAATGCAGTCCTTGCTCTTCTAGCTTTTCTTGCCATTGCCGTGAAGTCTGATGTTCATTACTTTTTATCTCCATCAAAATTAAATTTTCTTTTGGCTTAGGATGTACACATTTAACAGAAAATCAACGAAGAGTAGAGAAACCGATTTTTCCCGGTGTAGTAGACATACATAGTAAGTGTTCATTCCAACTTCCTGGGAGCGGAAATTTTGTATTGCTTAAACTGTCTCACTGTGTATTCTGGATACGCAGCAGAAATGAAATTCAGTGATGTTTCAACGCTTACTAATACAGTTAATTTTTTGCATGTCATCTAAGGGAGAGAAGGACTGCTCTGCAGATGAGTTGAAGTGTACTGCTCAAGAGAAAGCACGCATCGCTTACGATAATTTGAGTTGGCCGTCGTAGCGTTTTCACCTCTACATGTAGTTTAGTAAGGAAAGTACAATTAATTAAGAAGTGTCGTCACAAATTTCTTGTGATGAATAAGAAGCAAGTCAAGGAAGAGAAGATTCCGCGCTGGCTTTTATTAAGCAACTTTATTGATTTTTGCGTGAGTTTTTCACGTGCGGGTCCACTAGTTCAGTAATATCCTACGTGAACCTAAAATATCAAGCCCAATGCAATGTTTTTTTTTGTGAAGATGATAACTGATAAGTTTTGCGAGACACACAAGCTGGTTACACTTACGACGGCGAGGAGATGTAGTCATGCCTGTCGCTAGCATGAATAACTGTCCCGGTTTCGGAACACTACGGCGAGAGCTATAACACTGTTAACACAGACAATATACATTATAACTCTAGCATTAAGGATAGTATTGGCCACTTCGGGTAGTGTTGGAGAAGCTAATAAATTTTCGAGTATGTCTATTTACTCTGAAAACGCGAGCTGTTAAGTTGTCGAAAAATACCACGCTTTAAACCGCATTCAACTAACTGTGAAACTGGACTATTAGAAGCATCTGCTTTTGGAATTTCATCTATCTTTCGAAATATTACGTCCACCGTCAGTCGCAACGTTCAGGCTTCCTGGCACACATGTAATTATGAACTTTGCGCCTCCAAACGACGCATTTAACTGCTCACATTACGGCTAATCTCAGTTTCCAAGCTGCTTACGATCGCCGTAAATCATTATCCGGAAATCGATCTTCAAATTTTCCCCAATATTTCCAAGTTATTGGCTTATTTGATTGATATTGCTTGCGAGTTGCCAATAGTGCTACTAATCAAGCAAAGAATAACACAGAAACGGTAATTGCAAAAAAACAAAGATAGGAAAAATCGAAATACTGTTGCAAGCAGTGAATGATTAAATTTTAATGCATATATTTAGAATAGATTACGACGTTAGTCAAGTTTTTCCACAGGAAAATTTTGGTATTTACACAGCAACCATTTCAGCGCAAGTACCAAGAATTTCAAATAATAAAATATACTTCATATCTATATCTTTTCAGCTGAAAATCCTTTAACAGTGGAGCATTGCTTCCACAAGACATTCCTAAAGAAAGGGTATAGTTCAAATATCGTCAGAAAGGAAGCGTAAGGCAAGTAAAAACCTGACTGAATAGTTAACGGTAATTAGGCCTTAGTGACAAAACGACTGCGTTCAGAGCAAGTACGTAAAGGCACAAAGAACATACGACAGCACAGCTCGCCACACAAGAAACTTCGTCGAATAGGAACTTGTATTTCCACGAACTGTTCGGTTGTAAAGTTCGTTGCTGACTACGGTTTGCGTATTGCGAAACTTTTCTCCTTGAACAGTGGACATTAAAGTTAGTTTTTAAGGTTTTTTCTACGTACTTGTGCAATAGTTGCATAGCTACCGCAGGACTAAAGGCATGCAGCTTCTTTTTTTGTGTGTGTGTGTTTTCTTAAATTCCCAGCGCAGCCCTCGTGAATGTAAAATTATTCTAAAGGTGTGGTCATGCGTCGTTCATCTCAACACGTTCGCTTAAGCTTGTGGACGGTGCGCGTTCAGTTGGTGGTATGAAGGATGAATCACGTCCGTTTTCTCACCGCACAGCATGAGTCAAGTTTGGCCAACAAAACAAAACATTACTGATGATTTTATTCTCGCGGCATTCACAGATCTTGAATAAGTGGATATAAATGCGTTATTGTTCACACTTTATTGATCAAAATCATTGAAATCACGTATATAAGCCGGTCTACACGTTAGCCTTTTCAATGCGTTCACTTGTCCGATTCGTTTTTGCCAGCCTTGTCAACACAACTTTCTGTACGCCTCAAATATACTTAAAATTCTAGCCGTCAAATGAGTGTCCTCAGCAATCGTCACGAGGCAAGTTGCTGATGTTTTAAAAACTGGAGTGAAATAAATCTAAGTACACAATGTATTTTCCTGCTAGTTCTACAGTACAGTAACATATTCGGACGAGTGGATGAATGAACACGTTGAAAAGACTGACATCTAGACCGGCTATGACACAAGAAAGCCCGACAATGTTGTAAGCACACGAAAAACGCCATGTTTGATTTGAATAAACAGCTGATTGCTCAGTTCATCAGGCTGTAAAAATATTCTAGAAAGAGCCTGATCAATTTGAAATTAGAACGCCTCGTGGCGTAAGACCATTACCCGCGAACGATACTGACTCAAGAATTACAAATTCAACGCCGTCATTTTTTATGATGAACTTAACCCAAAAATTTTCCCATTTTTCACATCTAGATCAACCCACCTGACTGCCTGAAGAGGATTTTGACGATGGACCAACTCCTTCTACCTCTTTTTTGGTGGAAAGACAAACAAAGAGACGCACAACCGTAGACGAAAACGTTATCAGTGCTCTCGCTTCGATCGCGGGTGAAAATCAGTCTATAAGATTATTGGATAGGATTGTAACTGTTAGCAAATTCAATATACGAACAAAAATATAAGGAAACGATACCACTGAAAGCGCATCGTCGTTTATTTCAATGAGAGAAGCTTCTGAGTGTAGACAGTGACAAAAAAGTTGACGCACACATCTTGTTCCTTAATTCAGCTGTCTGAACGCGTTGAAATGAATGATGTGTGAACTTGCCTATTGATACTTAAGCTGTCCGACTGGAGGGAGGAACATTTCTTCCCAACATTATTGACTCGTGTAATAGCGAACCAGTGTTGGGGGAACTCTTCAGGCAAGATTTATTGCTGTCAACACACTTTGACTTTGATCACCAGTACGTGCCATATATAATAAAGACAACTTCTGTGTTTATGAATAATATCAGTGTTCGTAGATTGGCTTCGTGTTTTTCTTCTTTTGCATGGCGGCTGAGCTAAATTAAACACCGGGGCCCGATCACCAACATTTTTCTGCTGGGATGCCTTAATGAAAATGTAAATTTGAGCAGTAGCTATATCTAAACGCATAGCGTCACAAAACTGAAGTATACATAATAAAGTGGCATTTTTTTTTAACCCAAATGTACTTGTATACATGTTAAGTATGAAGCTGAGAAGCAGAAAAGCATCGTTAACTAGAGCACGCTGAGAGCGCATACTTCCGCCAAGCGAGGCAACGGTAGCAAAAAATTAAAATTGACTCTGAAACCACAATTTTCTTTGTATAAACTCCAAAATCTAATCATTTTTACCTTTTGATAGTAATAACAGCTTGTGCAATTTTCTTGAAGATCCGTTCATAATTTTTTTAGTTACACTGCTAACAAACGTTATGACAAACATGAGTCAAATATACAAACGAACGAACCGATCTGCGCCCAAATTTTATATTTTATGTCTTTTGACATTACTAACAACTCCTATAAATTTCATAAAGATCCATTCGTGGTTTTTTTGAGTTACTGTGTTAACAAGCATAAAATTAAAAACAGTTACACGCAAACGAACGAAGAAACACAAATTTGGTCTTTTACTCTTTGTTATATACTTAACAACTGATGCTAATTTCATCAAAATCCATCAATAACTTTTTGAGTTATTACATTGAGAAAACTGAGGCAGACAAACAAACAAACGGATGGACATATCTTCACCAAAAGTTAATCATCTATTCCTCCTAACATACCTAACAATCCCTGTAATTTTCATCCAAATCGTTTCAAAACATTTTGAGTTATCTTGGTGACAGATAAAAAGGCAAAGAGACCGATAGACAAACACGACGAAAACATAACCTCCTTGGCGGAGGTAATTAGTATGAGCACAATGCAGTAACACAACAACATTTTAATATGGGTTCACGTGTATTATGTATCCACTTATTTATTTATTTATTTACGTATTTGTGTCTCTTTCCTACATGCATGGTGTTACGTCTTGCCCAAAACCTATGGTGCAAGTACAGCGCTGTCTAGTATCATCAGATGACACACTCTTCCAACAGTCTTAGTTTAACAGAATATAATGTTTTACAATTGGGGCTGCCTCTCCCTTAACCTTTTTTTTTTTTTCGTTTCTATATGGTGCACAAACCCTATACATATATTCATATGGCCTTTATTGAATAAGATTTTCGTTTTTGAGCAGTTGAAAGATGGTGTGGCTGAGCGTCAAAAAGAAAAGCAGCAACGTATGACCTCTTAGGTACCTAATACGTGAGGGTATGAATTGAGTAGAACTGGCAGATAATTTGTATTTTCAATAATCTGAGCCTTAACTTTAACAGATATGGCCAGAGCAGTGGCCACGTTCCAGCTCAGCCTCTTTAATTGGACTTGGCATCAACCAAAATCTCTGACATTGTAAAGTAAAAATCAAGCAGCATCCACAGCAAAATTTCCGCAACGAGCATCAATAATAATAAATAGGGTTAAATGCCAGTCATTCGTAATCATTTTTGATGGCGTGGCACACAAGTTTACATAATGCACAGGTCATGATACTCCCAACACACGCTATAACGTTATGCAATATACTAATACGTGAGACGTAATTATTTAGGTTGAGCAAACAACAATGCATAGTAACATATCCTGAGTGCTTACTGAATTTGTAAAGTTTACCTAAGGCAAACTGCTGCGGTTGCCCCCGCAATTCATTCACATTGCTGCTGAAACTGCGATCACAAATCTTTTCTTTTACTGGTGATAAAATTAAACCCAAAGCACAGAACAGAAAATAAAATACTAAAACATATTTTTAATTCGGAATATACGACTTTTAAACCACTTTACAACAGTTTATTCGAGAACTTTCACTGCGCAAAACTCACTAGATGGAAACAGCCCCAATCTGATAACTCGTAAGATGTTTTTGTACGCGAACGTATCAATTGCTCGCGACTAGTACCACTGGTACTTACTGTACTGTATGTATGGCAAGAAATTAGCAAACTTACTGGAGTAAAAATTGTCATAACTATTGGCTCTAAGCAACAGACAACACTGGGGGAGTTGCCACCGGACCGGTAGTGCTTTACCATAAATGCGCTACTAATTTTAATTTCCATAGACCAGTCCGCATTACTGCGTTACCCCGTTCCCAAAATTGAATGAGCAATATCAGTGTTACAAAGTTTCACTAGTGCATTGCTGTCCAAAATCAAGCAAATGTATAGACTACAGTCTAAAACTAATAAAATAGTCCAGCTATAGGTTAAGCTGTCAAAATTAGCTTACAATATGTGTAGTGAAGTGTAGTGTGTTGTGTAGTGAAGTTACCGTTTGTTTGTTGGAATCAAATGAAGAATGTCGGAATAGGAGATATCCCACTAGTAGCGCTAGAAACTCGATTGTGTATATGTTTTCACACAGTTGATGTAACATTACAATTCATATTAAAGGCAATAACTGCCATTTGTGCAAGCGTAGCTCCGATGAAAATATGTCAATTGGTATATTCAGTTAAGTAATAGTTAGGTTTCGTGAGCATCAAATTACGCAAATGGATATATTTTTGTGATATTCAAGGGGAATAATGCGCGAATTATACAAGTACTGGAAGTTCAAAATAGATCTAATGAAACAATATCTCATTGCCAACAATTCTGTCAGCTGCAGGACAAATCTCTACAGTGATGGCCAACAATTTCAACGATTCTCGTCTTCATTTCTTGATTTTTGAAACTTACGATCACACAAGCTAACGTTAAAATTATTTGGCGCATTACTGGCAGTACATTACTTTGAAAATCATTGCGTATACTATGTTACAGATTTGCCAGGGCCCGGTGCTCGTATGACAACAAAGCAAGTAGTGACGAAAGTGCTCTGCTTTGCAGCACACAATTAACGT
Source organism: Parhyale hawaiensis (assembly GCA_001587735.2). Lineage (NCBI taxonomy): Eukaryota > Metazoa > Arthropoda > Malacostraca > Amphipoda > Hyalidae > Parhyale > Parhyale hawaiensis. The sequence goes on along the minus strand of LQNS02000211.1, from coordinate 7,193,392 downwards.
TGAACACACAACAGTAAGCAAACTTCAAGGCATCAGAGAAAAGTATGGAAAACGGAGAGTAAGATTTAATTAAAATTTTATTTTCTGTATACGTATATACAGTGCCTAGACATAAGTATTTGCAGCTGAAATTGTATGGTATCTTAACTTGTTTTTTAGTACATGAATTTTCTCCTATTAAGCTCTTAACTACGTGAGTGGAGAGACGGACCAACATTGACGCATGCGAGGGAGCAAGCGACCAACAACTGTGATTTATTATATAGTGGATAATCAGAGCAGACATAAAATATCCCCCAATTTATTCTAATAGCTTACTTTGGAGGTGTTTTTTAGTGTGTTATAAATCCTCTCCCAAGTGACAAACTCCCCAGAACATGACTCACCCTTGACCAGAAGGCCTAGTGCAAGAGGTAGGGTGAGGAGGTGTACTGTCGTCAAGGATTAATAAGTTAATGGTGATACTTCTTTACTCTCGCAGGAAATATTGATTATACACCAGTGCAGCACCGCAGGCGGATTCACTTCCAGGTTGAAAAACCTAGGGTTTTAAAAAGAAAAATTTTTCTCTAAAACTTTCTTTTAAACAAAGGTAATAAATATTTTAGAATTATTTCAGACTAGTCTCTTTAACAGGTACAAGAAAATTTACATATTTCTTCCCTCGACTTTTTGTTGAAGATTAACTTTTCATGAACAGATCAATCTAACGTGATAGCCACGGTAGCAGCACGCTTACGTTTTGAGTTGACACCCTTTTGAGCTCACACCCATGTAACTGTGCGGTACCCTCGTCATTTACTGACGATACACGAATACTAGCTGCTGAGCAATCTGTGGAAGACGTGCTGTCTGTGCAGCTAGATTTGGAAAGTACCTGCCAATGGTCGGTAAAAAATAATATGACCTTTAATGAAGCAAAATTTGAACTGCAAAGGTACGGAAAAATCGAACACTCTTTGAATCCACGCAATGTACCATCAGCGATGGGCATGAAATTGAGAGAAAGACACTTTTAAGAGACCTCGGAGTGAGAATGCAAGATGATGCTACGTTCGAAGAACATATTGCTAGGGTTATCACTGTGGGAAACAGGTGGAGTGGATGGGTTTTACGAACTTTCTCACCACGCGAAGTAGATGTAATGTTCACACAATGGAAGCAATTATTTCTTCCGCGAAAATAGAATACTGTTCTCCACTTTGGATGCCGAGTACAAGAAAAAATCTTGAACAACTTGAAGGTGTTCAATGATGGTTAAAGGCTAAAATTCTAGGCATGCAGGAGTACGATTACCACAAACGACTCAGCTGTCTCCACTTGTATTTAATGCAGCGCAGATTCGAACGATTTATAATCATATATGCTTGGAAATTCTGTAACGTGTCACAGTGAATATGAATGAGCGGATTGTCGCCAGACACTCGGAAAGAACTGGAAGGACTTGTGATATAAGCATCCCAAGCAGAGATGGTGGAAAATCTGTGGCCACAAAATATTTTCTAATAGCTTCGCTGTACGAGGAGCAAGAGGGTTTAACAATATGCCTCGGCATATTCGAAAAGCCACTGATATCAAAATTGTAGAGTTCAAAAACTTGCTGGATTCACATTTAAGAAGAATACCAGATAGACCAGCGGTCAGCGGTTACGTGCACTGTGGAGATAATTCGCTGCTGTCTCTCTCTTTGGTCGCTAACTGCGGCACAACAGCAGACACCAAGCAGAGTGACTCCACACACATGGGGTGACGTGAAGAACGTCACGTGGACTTCTTCCGTAGACACTCAGGGTACTCAAGGTAGGTAGGTATCGCAGACTCAAGGCCAACCCAGGCATGCGAGCTTTTTCCTGATCTGGGAGAGCTGAATCGACAGTGGTAGGCGTGCAGAGCAGCCGAGGGGGGGGGGGGCAATTACCTTCCTCAAGATTCAGAGACGAGGAGGTAAGGGCGCGGATAGTTGTACTTTCCGTCGATTCAGCGCCTTAGTTCTTAAAGACACGTGCTCGGCTACAAGTGCACTTACTCCTCTAGGGCCAGTGGACCTAATTTATACCTGCATCACAAACTAGTGCGTGTGGGCTTCCCAGTTTAGAGTGCGCTCAAGTTGGCCTCATCTTCACCTTCAAAAAGGAAGAAGCATCATCAAATTTTATCCAATGTAGTAAGCGGGCCAGAGTAGGAGTTTGAGAAATACGAACATTATGTGATCATATCGGCTCCAGTACTTTTTCGGGGGAAGAGTTGTATTTCCTATCAGAAGCCTGTGCACACAGTAAACTCTTCAGCTGCTGTACTAAATAACTCAACCAGAAACAAGCCAATATTTTCTATCTCTTCATGTGTATTGTAGTTAGTACAAAGAGCTATCTTCATTGCTCCTCACAAGCAACTGAGTATGGTTGAAGCGTTTTTTACGTCAATGAGATATCTCGTCTTGTGTGTCCTGGAGATGCCATGAGCAAGAAGCAAACAAGCTCTCTGCTTCCTGGCCATTGAAGACGTTCCAGAAAGAAACCTCTGAATAATGTTGATAAGCAAATGTTTGCCATTGGATCTGGAGACACTCTCAATAGCGAACGTGGTAAGTACCGCTAATGACACCTTTAAGATCCATAAGTAGACGAGAAAAAGCACGTAAAATCCCACATGAAACAAAACCTGGGAAAGCACTCACTAGCGAAAAGGTTAAGTGACGCTAATCATAACTCTAATGTCTACAAGTGGAAGCGGAAGAGCATGTTAGTTCCCTTTAATTACCCACCAGTGGTCGTAGATCAAGTCATTGCACCAGCAGCCTCGCAACGGGCCTACGCCTCTACCTGCTAATCACACTGAGCAAATCACGTTATCCTAATCAGGAATATGCTCGCGTCTAATCAGCCTTTAATCAGCGCCTCTTATTAACATGGACTCATTAAAAAACTTGGAGTCTCGTTAAAGTGCCTCTCATTATGGGAAGCTTGATTTGAGAGAGTTCTTGTGGGAAAAGCGTGCGCGGAGCTTTTTTTCTGGGAACGAAATTTCCCACAAAATTGGCTGCTGCGGCTGGAGGCTGGTCTTGGCGACGCAATGGGGAAAAACAAATGAGACAAGTTCGTGCACAAACTAAGATTATTTTTTAATAGTACTCAACCAGGTAATACAACCTGGCGACAAACAACTTATATCGAGCCACTTGCATGGTTCCTGCTTTTACGTTTGGATTCTGCTATGGGCATTGCTATATAACATTATTTTCATATCCAAACAGTACTACTTTTGTAATTAGATAATATTACTCCTACCCCAAATAGCTATCAAGACTTTGTTAGCCCGATAGCATTACCTCGTTATAAATAATAGCATTGCTTTTCTCCCCAAATAACATCACTGCACTGTAACTCCATCATTGCAAGGCAACTGCAGGCAGATATCGACCGGACGCCTGGGTATTGGCAGCAGTGATAGACGTCGCCGCATCATGAGGGTTCCAAGTACAACCAATGTAAGCGCGCCAAAGTGAAGAGCATTTCAGAGAAGCGCCCTTCACCCTTCTTTCGACATCACTTGAGCCAGTCAAAAGAAATACATATATATATGTACTGTTTTTAATCAGTTGTCAAATCCGATCTGATTTTTCAATAAGATTTTTTTGAATAATATAAGGTGTTTAGACTTCATATATTTTACTGCATTGTAACAAGCCCAAACTTGTTAACAATCTCAGTCTCTACGCGATAGATCACATAACTAGTTTGTGGGAAGTCTACAACACTAAAAAAAATGAACTATCTCTGGTTGATATTTTCTGAGTTTAAATTAGTTCTTTTCAGAAATTACGCGGCTTCTTTCACTCGTCATCCCATCCTTTCTTATTCTGCTAACTCCACTTACAAAAAATAATGCTCCATAAAAAAATAGAAAATGCCTTTTTTATAAGAATGATAAATATAAACATAGATTTAAATATGCATGAGATAAGACTGATACTCTTTGTAGCAGAAGTAAAATTCACAACATCACCCTGATATTTCAGGCTTCATAGATTGGGACGCTGTTAGCGACATAAGCTAAGCGCTTATGAATGGTAAATTCTCGTCTGGCCCTTCAGTCTTGAGCCATGGTTTGACTACTTAGGATAAAGTTTTGCAGTAGGTGTTGATTCCAGTCGATTATCCTTGAGACGACCTCTTCTAACTAAGTCCTGTGGAGGCGACGGTAAGATGTTACGAAAATGGAGCACGGCTGGTAAACTTTGCGCTTCAACCATGAATACAATCAAGCGCGTTGTCTTACGTGTAGTGTAGGCCAGCGTTATTGTACACTAGTGGACCCGCGCGTGAAAATTCACGCTAAAACCTATACGTTTGCCTAATGCTTCTAGGCTGGTGCGGAATCTCCTCTTCTATTATTTGCTTCTTAATTTTCTTCTTTTCTTCATTGATTCTTAGACGTGCTGTCATCCTTAGGTCTTCTATATAGACAGGCAGAAGTAACATCTTGC
>LQNS02000211.1:7122498-7132895 GCA_001587735.2 Parhyale hawaiensis | reverse complement strand
TTCCGCCTATCTATTTCGTTAAGAGCGTGACACCAAACATATAAATATATATATAAATATATATATTTATATATATATTTATAAACACACGAAGGTTATTCTTAGTATTAGATAAAAAGAACTACAAATTCTAAGCACACACAATGCAGTAAAATTTTCACAAACCGTCCTATTAATGCACAACAAATACAGGTACTGAGAGGCTAATTTGTACCGGTTACTATTTATCCTATGCACACACAATGTAGTAAAATATATATAGACTGCCCTATTATTTTACAATATATACAGGTACTAAGAAAACTATTTGTACTGGCCACTAGCATATTAGCATCGCGACATGGCTTCATTCTATTGTTGCTACCTTGTGTACCTTGTGGGTCTTCGGACAAAGTCCGGGTGACGTTTCACACATCACCTCACACCTGTGGAGTCACGATACTGCAATGAATGCCTTCTATAGGAGAACAGTTAGCAACCAAAGAGAGAGCCAGCAGCTAATTATCTCCGCAACGCACGTAACCACTGACCGCTGGTCTGGTATTCTTCTTAAATAAGAATCCAGCAAATTTGGAAACGAAATGGCTGTTGCTCGCTGGTGTGAGTCCTTTCTATAACTTGGATCTTACGATAATGTTCCGGTTCATAAAGTTTGCAGAACGGAGTCTCTATGGGTACACCGCTCGGCCCTACCTTCACGGATTTTTACACGGTTCTACTGGAAACGTTTCTGTTGGCACAAGCCCGACATTCCAATCCTATGTTGTACAGTATATACGATATGTCGATGATATCCTAGTACCTATTTTTCAATCTTCCAATGCTTTGCATTATTTCATTAGACGACGCTTTCATAAAATTTGCAAAGGGACTCGCGCAAAAACATGGGTTTAGTTTTTAAATGTTCAACTATTTCGTTGGTAACGGTCCATTAATACCTCCATGTACGTCAGGCCAACCAGTAATAGCAACTATATCTTGGCTAGGTTTCCATCCTGAAATTCTGAGATTGCAGTAAATTTTCGCAAACTGTGGCTATTGCCAAGCAATACTAAAGAATGCAATTTCTAAAATACTGAATCAATATTCGGTAAAAGATAATGTCAAGAACTGCCGACAACTCTACAGTTCGACAACATCTCCACTTTCCAAGCCGACCGTAAAACTCTTGAGAATGTTATCCATCGGCACGTAAAACCCGTTAACAGTAGCTTAATTCTCTGTTAAAGTAATTCCAAACTACAAGCCATATTAATTAGGTTCTTGTTGCTCAACAAGACCAGCGAAACCGGCTGCAGACAGGGCATGGGTCGTATATCGGTTCAAATGTACCGATGTCCGCTGTAATGCGACTGTTGTAAGATATACGACGAATGCCCTGTATCAACGTTGCAAACAGCATAGATACAACTCAAACAGTATATATTCTCATTATTCGTACGCACACTACATGAATGTCCCCCAGCAGAACTTCGATATACTTCTTTTTAGTTTTATTCAGCAACCATAACCACCTCGATCTGAAAGTAGTTGAAGCAGTTATTATAATGATTAAAACTTCACGCTCGGGTCACTACGGACAAGTAGTACAACCCAAGTGAAGCATAATGCAACACCGGGAAGCCCGAAAGCTGTTAAGGAAAATCCAACAGAAAGCCAGCAACAGCTGACTTAAGCGCCTACATTCCTACGCTGATTAGTGCTGCAGTAAAATTTTATTCCCGCATCGTTTTAAAAAACTGACTGGTGACAGTTTGTCGACTTTTAGGATTTTTTAGGAAAGTGGAAAAGGCTCTGAAATTGTTTGTAAAAGAAACGCTGATGTACCGCTATTACTTAGCAAATTTATTAAAATCTACTGTACCTTGCATTATCTAAACTGATATATGCAAATATAAGACTGAGTCACTTGATCTAATTTGCCAAGTTATTGTGATTTTACCGTACCGAATATTATCTAAGAGAGCTGCGTTGAGTTAACTCTCAAACCATACACCAAACTAATATGGCATGTATGTCATTACAACATCGTATCCCGTAAAACTGACTAAATAATTGCATCTGCATGTAGATTCAGAATATTAGATCTATTCATTAACTTATAAATCATCATGGATTCCCTCTTACCTGCTCCTGATATCCGCAGTTCTCCCCCTATTCGCTCTTCGATCGTCCCTTACACTCTTGTGTTTATCCTTCGAGAATTCATCTCAGGATTAATTATAAATGGGAAGTTTACAGAGCGCTTGGGTCGTGAAATAGTAATGCAACGCTTAGATACGCAAGGCTGCAATTACTGCGCATGTTATGGAGTTCTTTGTTGTAGAGCAGAACTCGCCGTGAAGAGCACCTTTAATTACTAAATTCCTTTGGTCACCGAACTCTGTCAACTTCAACACACGAGAAGCCAAGCTATGTTATCACAAAATTCAAAGTCGAATTCACAAGAATAGAATTTCGGTCACAAAGCTCTTACGTCACCAAGCTGCTAAATTGTTAACATTATTAATAACTCATCACTTGCATTGCTAAGCTGCAGTATTACCAAACACATCGGTAAGTCTAAGTATCCACAACCGAAACTCAGTATAGATTAGTTCATACATATACTAAAAGGTCCCCTCTGATCACTGAGCTCATACATATGTACATAGTCGCACGCACGGAACTGACTAGTTCTTATATAATCAATAAAATGATCCCTTGCTCAATGCTCACACTATCAGTGTTCTATATCAACGACATTCATACACGATCTGAATCACGTAGCATCGATTAGTTGTACATATTATCCAGATCTAACAAATGCAAAATGATCCAATTGATGATCATCAATACCACATATCACCGACTATTTGCAAACTGGTCGCAAATAACGGAACATTTAATGATCCCACTACTATGGTCTTCAATGGCCGTGTTGCACTGTTTTTCAATAATAATTCTTAAACGAATTGTCGGTTCACTGTGGTATTTAAACACAAAGCCTATTACACCCCTACCTAATTCATGGCCCACATAGCATATTGCTATATTGGTTTACAGAGGAGTTTACTCGTATAAATTAAGCTTTTATTAAGCTGAAGNAATGATTGTACAGTCTGTAGCATTCGTCAAATAATTTGTGCAATCGTGTTGCGCAAATTATTCCTATGTTTGGGAGGGCCTTAAAATACAGTTAAAATAAGGCTCTGCCAGAAATGTATATCTTAATCTTGCCGAAAATTCCGCAACTCTCTGTTGAGGCGCTGAGATCACAAGTCGCATTCACTGCTACTCGTGTAACACTGTGAGGGTAACACCGACGTCTGATTGCAACACGCCCCAAAATTGTACGGTAATGAGCTGGGCAACACAGCCTTTGCTTGCAACCATTGACTCTTATACTTAACAGTTGGTAATAAAAAATGTATGACTACCATATAGCTATTGCTTGAATTCCTGCATTTGAAGCATTTTTGCGTATTTTTTCAACGTTTTACCCTAAAATACAGCCATAATAAGGCTCCGCTAGAAATGTTTAGGTACAAGTTTTCTGTAAATGCCGTAACACTTCTTCGGGGCTCTGAGGTCGTACGTCTCATTCACCGCTACACGGGGTGACTCCGGGTAACACTGTGAGGGTAACACCTGCGTCTGATTGCAACACGCCTCAGGCAGAAAACGAGTTATTCAAAGAAAACTGTTTTCCGTTTTCTTTGAACAATTGGAGTAGTTCGAATATGTTGAAGCGACTTCCTGACTTCAGCTTAATATAGGCTTAATACACACGAGTAAACTCTTCTGTAAACACATATAGCAATATGTTATGTAGGCCATAAATTAGGTAGGGGTGTCATAGGCTTGGTGTTGAAATATCATAGTAATCCGACAATTCGTTTAAGAATTATTAGCAAAAAACAGTGTAACACGGCCAGTGATAACCATAGTAGTAGAGAACCACTGCAGTTTATTCTTTGTAACCGAACTCCACCTACACCCAAGACCTTATGCCATGATTTCCTCTTCCATTGAGTTCTGAAGTGAAGTAATCGTGTTGATATAACTCCGGCTTTAGACACAAGCAAGCTTAGTCTCTATCCCTCATAAAATTTATGGCCGCTCAAGATGCTGTTTTGCGATTTTAGCTTCAGGGTCGGCCACGAATTATGCTGGGGATTATTATACTATATTTCTTAATACGGTCTTGACCAGAGTGCGTTTCTCTAACTCATACAATAATACTTTAAATGATGTCTTACAATATGAAGCTTTCAATAAATAACTTATTCAGCGCAGCTATTTTTAAGTAGCTTATCAAATGATGATCTTAATAAATAAGTTACAGAATAAACCTCTCCTTACTTAACTTATACAGTGAAGCTGTCAATAAATGCGAAGAGGATGTACTGCTCTTCTAGTCAAGGCGAGAGATATACTAACTAAAACATGGACTTATACAGGCATAATCGAAAATGCACTGTGCCAATTCATGTTGCTGCCTCTATTGATAGATAGGGGGGCTCAGTCTCTGCTGAATCTATTAGTGAGGAGGTCGTTTTTTCAACCAAGCTTCCAGGAAGCTGGATGGAAGCTTCATATTGAAACTGCTATAGCATAGTTATTTGAAACAGGCAATGTGCGTATTTTTCTTTAACGCTATCAGACTAACAGCTGGAAAACTTTCACAAGGAGAACCAATCGATGATTACGGTAAACAAAAGATTGTCACTAAATATTGATTGCAACCAAGCCAGTGCAGTGGTTACGACAGTTAGGCATCGCAAACAATGATTACAACCCATAGACTGCAACCAAGGCTAATGATTGCAATTCAGCTCTTGACGGCGGCCAATCAAAGGAATCAGTGAAGCCTGCACTGGCACGGAGCAGCATATTGCAACAGTACTTGTGGTTGTGGCAGATCAGAAATTATAGTAAATTAAAGCCAAGTCGGTGATTAACGTCAACCACATACTGCCATCAAAGCCAATGATTTCTACAACCCAAAGATTGCAACCATATCAATGATTAGGTACCTAAAGAAAAGATTGCGATAAAAACAAATTTTACAGCAATCCAAAAACCTTCAAATAAATCGGCGCTTGCTTCTAACTTAGGACTGTGCCCAAGCCCATGATTGCGCCACACCAAAGATGTAACCTACCAATGACGGCTGTAATTTTAAGGTGGTGACAAAAATGAAGTGCAATCACACCCGTGACTGCTGTTAATTAACGAATGGAGCAAAACCACCAAATCCGTGATTTCAGCGAAGCTAACCTTCAACCAAGCAATTTTTATTTCAATTCAAGGATTGCACTAAACTAACGACTTTGGGATATTTAGGATTGTAATCAAAGCAATGAATGCAGTAAACCAATGATATTGGCTAAGCAAAGATTACCACCATATCAATGATTCCGATGAAACCAGAGATTGCAATAACAGCGACCAAGCTACACCTGTGGTAACACAAGCAGTGAAATAATTCGATTTGATCAGATATAGCACAAAAAAGAGTTTTAAAATCATTTTCAGTTTCTGTTTTCCTGTACTCGGTTTCTCTCACAGGAGGCTCTGGATGTGCGAGTGATCTGTCTTCTTTTTTTTTTGCTGCTTTTGAAGTAACCTTAATTATTCATACGAGCCTGCCTCTGTAGCGAGAAGAAAAATTTTACACAACATTCAGCTCCCATTGTTATGCCCTGGCTGCTGCAGGGCACCTGAGTTCTTGACTTTTGAATTCGCGAGCGGATTCTAATCAAACTGTTTCCAACATTATTGCCAATACGCATTCATTGCCGCAAAGGTTGTTTTCGTGTGCACAAGGGCTTGCTTATCTGACAACTGACTGGCTGCGGCAATATCGCATCCAGCACTTCGAATGAAAATTAGATTCTGTTTGCTAGCATCAAACTCCACGTGCAATACTGTACGCCTCCGGGTAATTCTCTGAGCAGTTAATCTTGTCGTTCAAGATTATATCTAGAAAGTATTGCGTAGGAAGTTACTCCCATTTGCATTTAGTCAATTCACTTCCTTTTTAGTATAATATCAATATTTTACCGTGAAGCATATATTGCGTGCTACGCTGAAGACAGGAAAATTCATTAGCACTGCATGAAAATTTTACAAGAAAACCTTTTAGAAGAATGTAAAGACTGTGTTTACTTAGTGTTCTACATCAAGTCCCTGCAGTAAAAGAGTAATATACATGTGTACCGTAAGATAAGAGCAATACTGAAGGTTTATGTATTTTTTCTCGTTATTTATCAAAAGCATTAGCTTTTATCCTCCTGATTCTTTCCCTTCCGATATCGTGCGTCTCTGAGGATGGCTGCACAATACACATGTCTTTCGCATAGGCTTTTCTTGATAATTTTTCAACAGCGCTTTATCGTTAACTACGCAACACCGCATGCCTGTTGCGCGTGTGTGTGTGTGAGAGAGTTTTTTTTTATATTTCTCTGCATTTAAATATTGTGGATGCATCTCTTCCTAACATGGAACGCCATGCAGAGCAGCAAGCAGGGCACTGAACGCTCGGGCCCACATTTTTTTTCCAAACCTTTACCATTTCTCGGCCATAGGACCGGGGTGACAATTCGAGCGACAAGCATCGTATTTTTGCGAGAAGCACGAAGCTTAATGGCAAACTCTTGCAATCTTGCAGCGATGCTTTCGAAAACCTCGACGTTTGCTGCTGGTGTTCCATCCTAAGGTTAAATAAAAAATGGCATGTGCAGCGCCCCTTGCTGATGTGGAACGTGACAAGCTGCAGGCATATTTTGTCGAACTACATGACAACGAACGGATCGTGCTCGTATTTGTACATCAGCCGGAAGAACGGGTCGTGCTCTCATTTGTTCCTCAGCCAAATGAACAGACCATGCTCGCATTGGTTCTTTAGCCGGAAGATCTAATCGTAGTTATGCCTTAACCGGACAAACGGTTTATGCACGCCTTGGCACTTGAGTCGGACCAACGGGTCGTAATTCTTTTTTCCTTACATGAACGAACTGGTCGTGCTCGCATTTGTACCTTAGCCGAATAAACGAGCTATACCAATGCCACCTAGACAATCTTTTCTAGGTGGCCTTGGCTATACACGCATTAACGCCTTAGATGGATCACCGAGTCGAGATTATTTCTGTACCTTAGCCGTACGTACGGGTCATGTATCGTGTCTGCCTTTTTACTTTTCTGTATCACTATTAGTCTTCTTGTTCATGTGTTTTCTTGCGTCTGATTGCTACAGCCGTACACGAAACGTTGGGCAATATAAGAAAAGATTAATGCTCTTCTACGACTATAAATACGGGTATGAAATGTTGCCTAAATGGTTAATGTTAAGGTGAATATTTGCTCAAAGATAATTTTTATAACATTATGTTGTCGCTAATGCCATATTGTTTCATTACTTCTTTCAGTGTGTGGTGACCGCATCCTCTTTTTTATCCACCAGATCACGTTGTCATCTTTGGCCTAACCGGACTATAAAAAAGTGGATACTCTGACTTATTCTCCTAATGGAAAAATGGAAGCCCAGAAGTACTCTGCTGTTCAAAAATTGGATATCCAGCCACACTCTGCAAAAAAGGTGGATATCTAGCTGCTCTCTTTATTTCAAGAAATGGGTATCCAGCCGTACTCAGCGTTTCGAAAAATGGATACCCTGCTATATTCTGCTGTTCGAAATATGGATCAACCAGCCGTACGCTGCTGTTCTAAAACAAACAACTGTATGAAAAATATGCCGGAAGTTGTGTTCCGCCTTTCGTTTACGTATACAAATTTCTGTTCTTCTTACATATGTCGTTTCTTATTATGATCCCGTATGTTCACAATTTTCATTGCATTTTAATGTATCAACTTACTAGCTTAAACAACTATTGTTTAAAGCTTAATTTTCTGGACCAATTTGTCACACATTGCATTTTTCACTTTAATTTGACCGCCGGTTTTATTTCCCCAGGCAATTAAAGCGAGAACTTCACAGTCGGGGCCTGTGTTTACACTAGCGAGGTCTGAACAGCGGCAACGGCAGCTGGTTAGGACCGATGGTTTTTTTTTTTTCTCCAAGTTCCCTTTTGTAAAAGATATCGCAGTTTTTGGCGCCGCTTTGTTCGAAAGGTAGCCAAAGTTGTGCAGCTAAAGCATGTGGGGTAAGCATTGTTGATTTATTGACCAATGGGGGAGCATACAAGCGGTAGTTACCTTTGGCACTGGGAAGTAGTTTTTAAAAGTATCAAATGTTGAGCGAGTTCTGCCTGCTTGGTGATAATTAAGTACTGTTGATTTCCTAACTCTGAGAATTAACCGGTAGTAACTCACTGGGTTTTAGGAGTACAGTTCCTTCCCGATTTACAGTTTTCCGTAATCAGGAACTGCTCTATAGCAGAAGCCCATTTTCCCCGTCTTTGTGGCCAACGAATATTTTGTGTCGAAAGCTTTAAGCTAAGCAATAAGTTTTGTCCTCTTTCCCCCTCTACACTCTGCCCTTATATTCAAATTAAGTAGCAGACTCCTTTGGGCGTAACTTAATGATTTTCCCGGTAGAAACATCACTGTAGGGAATGCGATACAACGTGTACTTTGACCATAGTTCCCTGCATTCTTGTAAATGATCGTGCCATAAGTATCTTTGCACCAAACTTAATGGCCACCCTCCGTACACATGTCCATATTACTCCGTTTGCTGTAGCTCTCTAATAGGGTGATAATAATAGTAAACTATAATAATAATTATCTCATTAGAGTCATAAACGAGCCTATATAGTATGTGTGCAACATAATAATCGTAGCGATCTGTTTTTCCAGTTAGATTCACGTCATTATTAGCTAGTGTTTCATAACATGTATTGAATACTGTAATGTTATTTTCACTACAGAAAGTAAAGAAGTACTATAGCAGTTTTTCATCAAAAATGTTTGACGCACGCTGAAAGTTATTTCTCTAAGAAATATATTTCATACTCTGGCAACGCCTTTGTTGCTAGGATTATGGAGACAAACACATCAGTATACACAAATACTCTTTGCTACAATGTGTCCAGTGGAGGAAAAATACTGATGCAAAGCCGCCATGATCATGTGATGGCCATTCATACTCATCTGACAAATGCACATGCACGAAAATCAGAGCTCAATGATTCTACTTTCATCCTCCACTTTACAAACTACTATCCTCCACTACTCAAAATATCATTCTCTACTACACAATATGCTATCCTTCCTCTCGTTTTCCCAATCCTCTATATCCTACTAACATAATGGCAATAGCTCAAAGAGGCCGGGGTGTTAGTCCCGGTGTCTCATTGGGAATGGACCTCTAGGTTCGTCTACTGCCGCCTATCTAATCTAATCCAATCTACACAAAATATCATTCTCCACTCACTGGATACAATACTTCACTACACAAAATGCCATCCTTCTCTCATAAAATGCCAAAACACAATCCTCCACCATCCAAAATACCATTCTCTACTCGCAAAATACGCTGCTTCTCCACACAAAATACAATCCTCCACTACACAAAATTCAATACCACAAAAAAACGAAAAAGTAACGATAAATCGTGCACTGTAAATGTAAGGAATTACTTTGTATGTACATCTTGTACCTCTTGTCTCCTATGTACACATACTGTGCGTTCGTTAAATACACTTTATTTCCAAATACTTGAGGGATAAATACGCATATACGAACCACTACTCAAAAGAACGGGTATAAATTGTAAATGCACTTGTCGAGCTGAATCCAATACTGCATTACTCACCTGCCTGATTTCAAATTATTCCGTCCTAGAGAGAAGCGCAATACCATTCGCTTCTTTCGGGCGACACAGAAAATATCGGAGATTCTATTTCAGTTCAAAATTCGAGTAGAGCCCCAGAGCATAGTACAATGCTAGTTGCTCTGTCCTCTAACTCAGCAATGCGAGAGTATCAAGCAGAGCACTTGGCTATAAGGCCGGGAATGTTTTAAAGAGAGGTTGGAACAACGCTTACTCTGTTTGTTTGCTCTTCGTTACGGGGAAAAAATAGACTCGTTTGTTGCGGTCATAAAAATGTCCAAAGCACCAAGGCAGATTCGCTGGCCTTCTTTCAGAAAATGAAGTCAAAAAAATCGCAGCCATTCAGTGAGAGGCTCGAAGTTATGGAAGAATCCGAGACAAGAAAATGGGAGTTGAGCGTAAGGGAAAAGTTAGGGCGGGAACAGTACTAAGATATGAAAAGGTAAAAGGTGCACTATATACGCCCCGTGCCCTGCTATTAGGTTTACCTTGAGTTACCTTGAGAGTCTTCAGAAGAAGTCCAGGTGACGTTGCTCACATCACCTCACGTGTGTGGAGTCACTCTGCTGGGTGTCTTCTGTGGTGCCGCAGTTTGCAACCAAAGAGAGAGCCAGCAGCG
>LQNS02000211.1:7087390-7101527 GCA_001587735.2 Parhyale hawaiensis | reverse complement strand
TCCGTTTCCACAACAAAGGCGATGTCACAGAGGAAGAATGAAGGGACACGTAGTGTGATAATAGACACGTGGAACCCATACACGAGGGTGTTCCCACACAGGATCAACGCGCATGGGAACAGCAAGTCGGGAAAGAAGGGGAAAATTGATGGAGGAGAGATCAGTATAAGTAACTGGTGAGAATGAAGCAAAATGGGCACGAAAGACAGACAAGACGATCGTGATAACGACCCAACGGGTCACGGGTCGTCTAGTATTATATTAAAAGTCTGTGAACCGGTCTTGCTTGTTTACTTGTGTCTTGCTTGTTTATTTACTTGTGATCTTGTTTGACCCATTTTCTTCACTTTTAGATAGGGAATAAATTCGATGGTCCTCTGGGGGTATATGGCCTATGGCCTATCCGGGGGCATGGACTAGCCCTTTAATTCGATTGTATCTGTGATACGCACGTGGAACCTGCCCCTTGGTTGCAAGAACGGGCACGATAATTTAAAAGTTGCTCTGGAAAATACGAATGGAATACGTAACATATAAATCGAATTTGTTTTCAGACTACATGTTGAATATTCGTTAGACAAGCATAGAATCTGTTTACAGTGAGCCGTATGGGCAGCTCCTTGACGGGCAGAAAAGGACGGCCGAATAGCGCGTGGTCTATGACCAGCTAAATAACTCCTCCTTTAGTGCGAAAGCAAAGACGATTGTGATTATTATTATGTTCAAAAGTTTAAGTTTCCGTTTCCACAACAAAGGCGATGTCACAGAGGGAGAATGAAGAGACACATAGTGCGACGATAGACACGTGGAACCCATGCACGAGGGTGTTCTCACACAGGATCAACGCGCATGGGAACAGCAAGTCGAGAAAGAAGAGTAAGAACAGATGGAAGAAAGATCAGTAGGAATAAAATGTGGGAAGGAAGCGAAGTGGGCACGAAACACAGACAAGACGATCGTGATGACGACCCAACGGGTCACGGGTCATTTAGTATTGTAATTAAAACAACTAGTACTCCACGCCGTTATTAAATAGGTGTTCAAGAGTTATTGTTACCGATTTTTTTACGACTACCCAACAGAAGAACAGTGGTCCCATCAAACTTATATTGTTAGAGGTGAAAACCTTGTCTAGAGAATACATTTCCCGGTAAGCTATAAGTACAGGGGCTCAATTACCGTCCAGAACTTGTCGGAGATTCGTAGGAAATAATTCCAGGAACATGAATATTACATATTTTAAGATATTTTGCCCGCTCTACCATTAATTTTTGTATAGTGTCCTATGTTTTGGCAGTGGACACAGATATCATGTTGCCTTTTAAGACCCGAGACATAAAAATCCAGACGTTTTGATTCTGACAAAGGAAGTCTCTCTTCTCGGGAGATGACGTAGGAACATGGGACTTCGATTGGTCCTGAGTCAATTCCACACCATGAGAAGAGGCATAGTGTTGTGGGAACGCCCATGGCTAACTGTAGAAATAATTGGTGAAGCAACTAAAGACTTTAGTTTCAAAAAACTGCATCACACGTTACGTTACTGTTCTTGATTTTTCACCCCACGCCCCAGTCTGTTTCACGGATAGCCATACCATCGTTGAAGTTGCCTCTAGAGATCAAGTGGCGTTTCCATAGCTCTGCTGTCCTCTGAACAATCCCATCGTTATATACACTGAGCTTCTGCTAAGCGTTAATTTTTAAATTTCTAATATACACTAAAATCAGAAATAGACTGCGCGCCTTCCTCGAACGAGCACAGTGCTACTGTGCTTTAAGCATTCCTTCAAACGAACTCGTATTTTTATTGTCTATTCTAGACCTTACTTTAGTGACAAACTGTAAAAAGAAAAGAGACGCTTTTTTTCAGTTTGTGTTTGAAGTGACAGACGAATGATTACATAGGTAAAGGATACTGTATATTGAATCGTAAATGCAAACTTAAGGTTGCAATTTGAACCCATTATAACTGTATGAAAGAAACCCATATTTTCTTCAATCCTCTTCGTGTCTACTGTTCGTAGAATTTATTTATTTTTTCGTTCGCTCGTTTTGAACTCACCTTGCATATCATGGAACTCAAAAGAAAAAAGTTTTTGCTGCTAGAAGGATCTAGAATTTAGTGTCTATACTGTTGCTAAGAGGTACTTCAAACGTCTCCATAGCTAAGATATCTAAAATTTGACAATGTAGAGTCCCCTTCGACGTTGAGAAAATTATTTCCTCGTATCTCTAATACTTTATATCGAAACTGAGAGACCGACCAACAAGCTAGCACACCAGCTAGCAACAAACGAATATTGTATTAACTTACTAATATTCCTATAAGTCCATAATGACGAATTTGTGATGAAAAACTCTTCACTGATCTTGCTTGAGATACTGATTTTGATTCATAAAATGCATCATACATACTTTGTTGATCTTCCGTTTAAATAACAAAATTTGTGAGTGGTGCCAATTAAAGTCTTTGCAACAGAATTTACGATTTGTAATTAAAATCAAGAATTTTAAGTCCGTCTAGCAATTATTTCGACGGGAATTTAAAATAATGTCCATCGCAACAGTGAAATATCAGATTTAATATGGAGGAACTCATTTATTTCAACTTGATTTTAATTAAAATAATGTGCGTTATTGCAGATATAAACTTTAACGATCTGAACCTTAAAAGTATGCCTCTTTCCATGGCCGATAGTGTGTATGAATGTGAAAGATAGGAGCAAAGTGCACAGAAAAAAGAATTATGCACGTATTATTGCGTACGGACCGGACTGATGATAACAATCTTACTTGCATTGTTCTCCCTGCAATACTGGACCTGGCTTCGTTTATATGCACCTGAGTTCCTTTATTTTTGCCACATTTCGTTATGGAATTGCTCTATTAAAAGCGCAATATGAAGGTTATTCTTATATCTGTAATGCTGAACCCTTCACCCCACAGAGCTCCCTAGTAAACGGGTGATAAATATTTCAGGTATTCGCTTTCTTTGGAAAGTCCCTCCCTCTTGGTGCGGTTTACCCTTCCGTGATATGAAAACTTTGCTTAATTTTTTTGGACAGTCTAAGGATACAAAGACTTAATAAACTACCCAAAAGTTCCTAGATATGGACTCAACTCCATGCCAAATCTTGGTGCTCGTCAATGCATTATATATAAATAGTTTGCAACATACATAGGTTTAATTTTTTAGGTTCTTGAGAGACCTGGAAACAAAGACTCTATAGACACAGGCAAAACTTTTATTCGTTACTCTTCTCTCCAAAGCTCAAAGTGTGAATATGCTCAACCTAAACATGAGTATCAGGCATTTAAACAATCTCATTCGATTCTGTAACTCATAAAAAGAGTATTTAAAGGCCAGTAAGTATTCAGCATTCCGAACCTGCATTCAATGTTGCAAATTCACGACTGTCGCTGGGCACTCTGCTCCCGTATTTTGGCTAACATTCGAACTAACACTTCTGTAAAAGCTCCCTGCATTTACTATGAGGATGTACACTTTCCCTACTCCAACCAAAATCGCGAAGCTGCTTTATTCAAGTCAACCAGCTTACTGACAGTCGTCAGGTTAAGACATTCACCATTCACCAAAGTGGAAAGGCATNCATTCGAACTAACAATTCTGTAAAAGCTCCCTGCATTTACTATGAGGATGTACACTTTCCCTACTCCAACCAAAATCGCGAAGCTGCTTTATTCAAGTCAACCAGCTTACTGACAGTCGTCAGGTTAAGACATTCACCATAACGACATATCATCATTTATGCTGAGTATTATTGTGAATGTGGTCGCACAGAGGGAACCGAAACTAGGTTTCGTCTCCCAATTAACTATAGGAACGGGTTCAGCTAACCGTGCAGCATCAAGTAACTAAGAATGTTCGTGCAGTTTTTATAGTTTATTATTTTAAAAAATGCAAGAAGTTTCTTAGGGCTATCTGGTATAATATGAGAGTTTGGATGTTGCTGTAACTGGCGGAACGGTATCTGCATCACTAAGAAAAACAATTGTAAATAACTACACATCAATACTTATACCTGGCAATAAAATTATAGTGCAATATATAACAGAATGTGAATTTTTTTTAGCTTTAAGTTCTCATTTACTTTAATATGTTATGTTTTCTCTAGTTTTAACTCATGAAACTTTCTAGCACATGTAAACAGTTACGAACTATCAAAATCAATCAAAATTACGAGTAAATGCTTCTTTCTGCACTAGTCATACTCTTGAGTGAGCAACCAACGCATGTAATTTTGCTGTTCAAATTCCAATTTTCGCCCATTATATACTTATACTCAGCACCTGAGACTCCATAAATCCTTGTCTTTTGACCTTAAATAGAAATTATCAAAGCTGAACGAACGAGAACGATGCAAGATTTCCAGTCCCAATTAATGGAGCAATTATAGAGACAGAGCATTTATTGCCTCCATTAGTGTATGGGGGTCATAAATTGTGGAGTTTTCCTCGCGCTTCCGCAGTTTGTTCGGCCCTCACATTTACTTAAGGTTTTTCCAATAACGCCTCAGCATGGCCTTATCGAGAGGGTTAGGTGACCCAAAGTTTACTCACTTTATAGCCTACCAGTCGTGGCAGGAAGTAACTGTTCGCACTAGTCGGTATTCAGGTAACTAATATTAATAGTTAGACTTTTTCAGTACGGCACTATCCGTAGAATAGTTTTTTAGTTATGTAGATTTTTTCATTATTCACTGGAACTAGAAAAGTTTTTATTATGGATGTTTCCCTGTATTTATACATTCGAATTGGAGTAGTATTAGGGTTGCACTACATGTTACTTACCTCTCTAATTCCTCGTCTGAAATAGAATAGGTAGGTCCTTATTTTTGCACTTGTTCTCTTCACAGTTCTCCAAAACCTTTGATTCACTACGTTAGGCAGGTTACTCAATAGATACTAATTCCGTCCTCCACTGGAAGGAAGCTTTTACATTTGTGACGTCACCATTGTACTCCCAAGTTTATAGGAGAGTCTCTGGATAAGTGTAGACACGGAAATTTACCTTTTCGTTTCTGTCTATAAGTTCCCGTCTGTGAGTTTCTGGCAATAAGTTAGATACTAGTTATAAGTTTCTGTGTATAAGTTTCATAAGCCGTGAATTCATATTGCTTCTATTGATGATATTATCAGCTCGCAGTTATCTAAAGCATCTTTTTGGAAATGTTGAGTGTAACTACATATATAAATAACTAGCTAGTTTTGCGCAGCTTTTAGGTAAGTTCTCTCAGCCCAGCGTCCGAACATGCTGCTGGCCTAGATTAACACCAGTTCACAGTCTAGATTTCTGATCTACGTTCCTTTTTTCACAACTTCCAAAGCTATCGTGGCATTCATTCAAATACAAGTGCGTGCGCTCAAACAGAGTTGCTAAAATTTTCGCCGTTAAGTNTCCGAACATGCTGTTGGCCTAGATTAACACCAGTTCACAGTCTAGATTTCTGATCTACGTTCCTTTTTTCACAACTTCCAAAGCTATCGTGGCATTCATTCAAATACAAGTGCGTGCGCTCAAACAGAGTTACTAAAATTTTCGCCGTTAAGTCAATCTGCTTAGCAAACACCACAAGTAATGTATCGCAAGTCTCTTAAACTTTGCGGTTAATGTAAACTCCGAAAACTGTACACTTTTCTGACGCTTAAGCAGACTTTAGCAGCACATTCATTTCAACGCGGTGAAGCACGAACGAAGAGCAAATGAAACAGCCGAAATTTGCCTGTGATACTCACTTGGCAGCTTAACAGTTTGACTGCATCTTACAGCTCACCATCATTTCGGCTTACAGGAGCACCACTAACCATTTGGACGATGAGACGAGAAAACACGTTCATTTAACCGTCGTGTGAAGCCGCCTTTAGACGACAAACATCGCAACCACAGTGAGTACCACGGGCGACTCAGGTAAAGCAGCTGTATTTTCCATTCCAGTTCGTAACTTTTACTTTCAAGCACTTACTCTATGAGCCCTTTAATCATGATTACACATGTGTATCGAATGCTTGGAAGTAGAAATTTCACTTCTAAATAATGAAACTGCAAAGGTGGGGGCGATATCGAGGACTACCTTTGCACCGCTTGAGTGGAAAATTGAACGTCAATATTTGCATCAGAATTTAGCCAGAGCTGGTGCTGTCTGGAACTGTACAAACAATCTTCATCAGCACCGAACGTCTCTTCTCAACTGGAAAGGCCAAGTTATGCCCCTCACGATCTGTACCATTTCGGCAGAGAAATTTGAAGGCGCACGGTTCTGCAATGTGGATATAGATTAAAGTTAAGACTAATTGGATAACCTTATAATCTGAGGAGACCATTTCAAGTGATTCGTTTCCAATTAGCAGAAATGGCATAGCCAAGCTGCAATACCTATAGCTACATGTATAAACTTTACTATGATAAAGATGTGAGAAAATCTAACAATTTTTACACGCTTGAAATTCTAATATTATTATCTCGTGTTCCTACTGATTAAACAAAAGCATCGATAATATTCTCTCGTGATTCCGTTGTCATTACTTCGGAGCTATTGATGATATTAATTACGAACACTTACTCAAATTAATTCATTAAACTTAATTGATTGCCAACGGAACAGTTTGTGCTCGTGTCGATCTGAGTTATTACAGCAAGTGACCTGAAGCTTTCGTTGAATAAACCAAGTTTTGGAGAATCCAACAGCTTCAGCAATGCCTCTGCAATTCCTCAAAATTTTCTTACAGTAACGCATGACATATAGATGCTGTTCAATTTATTACGTCAATTAGACATTAGAATAAGAAAATACTTATCATATTACTGTATTCATGACCCTACACAGTGTGTTAAAGTCATAAACGTCTTGGAAGCGACACAACAGGAATTTTTCTATAATATAATAATTGACTTAATCACATTTTATCTGAAGGCCAAGTGATTCCTGTCAGGAGACTTGGCAACGCAATGCCTACATGGAATACAACAGTTCCATTTTGGAAAACTCATTCATGTTAATGGGTAGTAACTTTTGTATGCAATTAATAATAAATTGAGCAGTAACTTACCGGATAAGTCTTCTACTTCCTTATTCTTACTCGTTGTTCCCATGTGCCTTTCTTTGATTTCTTGATACACCACACTGCAGCAGCTAATGAGACCAACAACATGTATAATATAACAAGAGTAACTAGAGCACTCTGAGAGCGCATACCTCCGCCAAGCAAAGCAACGGTGACGAAATGTTCAAATTGGTGCTAAGACCATGATTTTCTTTGTAGCAACACCAAAATATAATTATTTGTGCCTTGTGATAATGTTAATACATTCTGCAAGTTTCTTGAATATCCGCATATAACTTTTTGAGTTATGCTGCTAACAATCATTATGATAAAAATGAATCAAATATACAAATGCACCAACCGATCAGCACCAATTTTTTTATTTATGTTTTTTCACAATATTAACAACTCCTGCAAATTTCATTAAGATCCATTCAAAACTTTTTGAGTTATTGCGCTAACAAGCACAAAATCAAACACAGCAACAACCATATCATCACAAAAATTCGGTCATTTGCTCTTCGTAATAAACTTAGCAACTCGTATAAATTTCATGAAAATTATTCCTTAACTTCTTGAGTTATGACGTTGACAAAAATGAGGCAGGCAAACAAACAAACAAACGGATCGACAGATCTTGACCAAAAATTTATCATCTGTTCTTTCTAACCTACTTAACGATCCCTGAAACTTTCATCTATATTCGTCCATTACTTTTTAAGTTATCTTGATGACAGACAGAATAACAGACAGACAAACCCGACGAAAACATAACCACCTTGGCAGCGGTAAGAATGAAGGTGTTACTGATGATAAAATACAAGAGACTTGTCGATACGGTCTGTTAGAAAAAATTAGCGATCTCGAATGCATTTTAAAAATCAATCTTCTACTCCGGACCCGAAGAGCCCCACTACCTGATCGTGGGTCTGCCTCGCCGCCGGACGCCGTCTTCTCATCTAAGCGCTGTCTGCGGCGCCAAACGGGGCTCAACCCCGCAACCATGCAACCTCTTCTCTCCCGGTACTTCTTCTCTGGCTTTGCTTTCTTTTCTTCCTCCAAAATCAACTTTCCAGAACTCTACCTCTTTTACTTCTTCCACCCAAAGGAATTTCACATTTCTGACAATAAATAGCGAATAAATAGCTGTTGCACTCCATCCCAACCTCTCATGAAACACACGTGTTATAATATTGTTGTTTAAGAACACTGACGATCAAACACGTGAATTTCGGGGAAGACTATCCAAGTTCTCTTCTCATAATACGTCTTACATTGCACAAAAGATTCACTAAAGAGACGCGCAACCAGCTTATTGTGATTGTCAACATGAATGTTTCCTATAATGTTCCAAGAAACGCTCATTAGTGGTGACGATTGCCGCTGCGATCTCTCAGAGAGTCTTCGACAAAACTATGCAATAATATCTTCATTTGAACGCTGCCAACGTTGTGCTTATTGAATAAATGGCAAACTCTCGTCGAGCGAGGCTGCTGGAACTGACGCATTAAAGTCGAACATTTTATTTATAAAACTGATGCAATTAAATGTCGCCGAGATGCCGCCTGCAGTGCGTCTTCGCCTGATGAAAGAAATGCATGTAACTCTAAATTCCCTCCTACATATAACAATACATACTCTTACTAATATGTATAGTATTGTTTCCCGCCGTCATTAAATGACCGGGAAAAATTATATTATTGCAAGAGAACAACTGTTACCTTTGCTGTTCTACGTGGTTCTGATCTCAGGAATATTGTTCCCTTTTCCTTCGTTGATCTTGTGCTGAATTAGAGCATCACGAGCTTAAGGAAGAAAAATATTCGGAGGAGAAAGTGCATACTTGCAACTAAGCCACCCCTTGGAGGTACTTCAACCATTACCTTGATGATACTTCGGACGAGGTCCAGGTGGCGTTATGCGCGCAACCCATCTTGCGCAGAGGTGATGCTACAGTCCGTGACCAGCGGGATGGCTAACAGCGAGTTATCCCCACAGTTCACGTAGCCGCTTATAACAGATTTATCTGGCTCTTTCAGTAAGTATGCGTCCAGTAAGTTTTTAAATTTCACAGTCTCTGTACCGGTGACATTTCGGATGTGACGTGGCATTTTGTTGAATAATCTCGCCCCCCGAACCACAAAACTATTAGAATACTTTGTGGAAATTGCGTCACGTGGTCAAAACTAGCCTTAAGCGTGCAGTGTTCACGCTGGTTATGCCAGACTCACAGACCGGACCTAAGCAGGTAACTGCAACTGTCATTACGGAAGATC
The DNA here is from genome assembly GCA_001587735.2 of Parhyale hawaiensis. Lineage (NCBI taxonomy): Eukaryota > Metazoa > Arthropoda > Malacostraca > Amphipoda > Hyalidae > Parhyale > Parhyale hawaiensis. The sequence goes on along the minus strand of LQNS02000211.1, from coordinate 7,092,189 downwards.
TTAAAAGGAGATATATATGATCGTAAAGCGATCGAATCTCCTTTGAATGGAGTACATTTGAAGTTGAGCAAGTCTTTCGTGATAGTTTAAATCTTTCATGCCCCGGATTTTGGCAGTAAACGATCGCTGGATAGCCTCAACGCGCTCTAAGTCTTTCCGTTTGCTTGGCATCCAAAGAGGTGAACAGTATTCAATCCTCGGTAGTATTACTTGCTTCCATAAGGTGAGCATTGTGTTTGCCTCTCGTGAACAGAATGTTCGAAGCACCCATCCACTCCACTTCTTGTCTATACTAACAACTCGAGCCACGTGATCTTCAAAAGTGGCATTATCTTGTAGTCTCACCCCAAGATTTCTTAAAATTTGCTTTCTCTCGATATCGCTCCCATCTCTCGTCTTGTAGAACGTAGATTCCGTAATGGAGAGGTTTTTTCCGTACCGTAATAGCTCAAATTTTGATTCGTTGAAGGTCATGTTGTTAACCGATGTCCAATGAAAGATGTTGGTTAGATCTAGTTGCACATAAATGAGGGCTTTCCGTCGATGGCGCCATAGCTCATGACAATCTGATGCCGACTGGAGCCGTACTTTCCTCTAGAGTCAGCCCCTTCTCCCTCTCACAACTTCTATTACCACAACTGACGTACGAATATATCGCTGTTACATCGTGCACCCATTAAATACAGCGGGAAAACCCTGAAGAGAATAATATCCTGCAGCACGAACAAGTGCCCGTGAGTTCCCCAGTAGGAGCGTGCGGTCAAGTTGACTTTGCCTTTGCAATTTCATATAGAGAAAGTTATATTTTGAGCGTGCACAACTAGAAAATATAACAGATGAGTTTTAGATTTAAGGCATCTTTTACTGATAAAATATTCCCATTATGTTGAACTTCTGGAGAACTTCATTAATATTTTTAAAGTCGCGGAATTTTCGCGTTTCAGGTGTGATCAAGCCGCTAAACTCCCTGCAAAAAAAAACAAATAATAAGGAGGAAATCGCTCAACTCCTTCTACCTGTGTTTGGGTGGATAGACAAATATATATATTTTCAAATATATATGCTTAACTCTTCAGCAAAAACATCATCACCTCTCTCGCTTCGTTCGCAGGTGATAATAAAGTTCACCGAATTTTAGTATCATACTAGAAGGCCAAGGCGTCAAAAATGACAGCAAAAAATTTGGTTTTGAGCTTTTTATTATTCCGGTTCCCATGATAGGTTTTACTGAACTATACCTGCAGGTCTGATCTTCCTTTAGTGAAACGCAAGCTGTACAACCATGAGTTTCACGATAGCAAAATATTCTCCCTGCAAGAGTAGGCGTGAATATCAGCTTGGACTTGGTCAAACGTTAAGCTGCAGTTCAGTTAAAATAATTCACTGGAAATGCCCAGGGCTCACCGTATTGTGGATACCAACTTCTTGTTGAACCTCAAGCGTTGAAATTTGGCTGCGATGTAAATTCAATATAAAACGGCGTCTGCTCAGCGTGAAGATTGAACTGCTACGTTATAATTCAGCTAATAAAAGCATAAGCGGAATGGATTATGCTGCAAAGGAACGCAAACTCTTAAGACTGAAGCGAGAGACTGAGCTTTTATAACTGCTACGAAGATTTTACCCAAAGAATAGGCTATGTGATAATATTGCCGATGCCCTACTGGATCTAAAACTCTGTTATAGATACCACATTTCATCTACCATGCTCAGAAGAAAAAGAATCATCGTCATATGAAAAGTACCAAGCTAGTTTGCGAAGCGAAGCAAGATTCAAAAATGCAGTATTTCCACTTTAGACCATACTGGCCATGCGAATAAATTTCTATTCCTTCGTTCACTCGACGAAGCTAAGCAGTAGCTGGTATCTACGGTACCACGCTCCATAAATATCCGTCTCGATCTGACTCCTGAACGATGGCATGGACTGTATGTTGGACTCTAAAAATTCCCAGAGCGTACCTCCACCACTGACGCTTGAATTTTTTCCCATCTAAAAGCGGAAAAGCTGTGTCAAACAAGATACAAGTAAATAAACAAGACACAAATAAATCAACCTCACAGACTTTTAGTATAATACTAGACGGCCCGTGACCCGTTGGGTCGTCATCACGATCATCTTTGCTTCCCCAAAATGCAGGTGTTATTTAGCTGGGCATATACCACACGCTATTCGGCCATCCTCTTCTGTCCGTCAAGGAGCTGCCCGTACAGTTCACTATCAACAGATTCTTTGCTTCTCTAACGAATATTCAACACCCAGGCTGTAAGCAAAGTTAATTTAGGTGTATGTTACGTATTTCAGTTGTATTTCCCATAGCACCATTGAATTTATCATGCCCGTACCTGAGGCCGAGCTCAGTTTAACTGCCGTATCACAGATACAGTTGAATTACATCTTCATCCCTCGAATTTCTTCCCGTCTAAAAGTGAAGAAGCTGTGTCAAAAAAGACACAAGCAAGCAATGTTCACAGAGTTTTAGCACAATATGGATAGATGTTACGTTTTGATGGAGATCGATAGGCAGGAATTATAGCAGGTTGCGAAAGATTGCCAGAATCGGAAGGGGATCCTTATCCTTACAATTGAATGAATTTGCGCAGCCAACGTTGAAATCCAAACAATGAAGATATTTACAGCTTCCTTTAGCACTGCACGGCTCTACTGTGCTTCGCCAATCATATTTGATAGCCAGCTAATCCTAGTTTCTAATATGTATGCTGTGACCAACAAGGTTAGGGCAGAGTGCCCCATTCAGATCTCTTAATAAAGACACAGGGAAAATAGAACGCCTCGTGGCGTAAGACTATATGCCGAAGTGGAGGAAAATTCATTGCGGTAAAGGCAAATTCAACGCCGTCATTTTTATGGCCAGCTAGGCCTAATTCTTTGGCAAGGGTCACATCTAAGTCAACCCACCGAGCTCCCTACAAAAAATGATGAAGATCGCTCCACTCCTTCTACCTCTCTTTGGGTGGACAGAAAAAAATATATTTATATATATGTATACAAATATATATACTTAAAATCTTCAACGAAAACATTATCACCTCTCACAGTTCGTTCGCGGGTGATGATAAAACAACTTTTAATTAAGAACACAATAGATTCACAAATGCGCTAACAAGTACAAAGTAACTCAATTTTCAAAATCGTTTAGGCCCAGTACATAAATTAATGGCCACACCCAGGGTAGAAAATGTGCTTTGGGCTGGAATCAAAGACGCAGTCAGCATCGGGCCATACAAAGGTGCCAGGGGCGTTAACTCAACTGTGAGATACGGAACAGATAAAAATGATCAAACAGTAATGCATAATTACCAAAGTATCTGTGTTTGCGAAGGTGAGCACTAACTTACCTTGAATAAAGTTCGTATTACAGATAGTGTTCTGATGTTCGTTTCGTCAAAGACCCACATATCTCCCCCCTTCCCCAACGGCAGATTATCAAAATCCCATTTTGCGTTGCGCTACGTACGTCAAAGTTTTCGAGAAAAAGGATCTCCAAGATCCCAAATTTCACATGCATCGTTAGCTTAAGTTCTTCGACGATCTCTTGAAAATTAAATCACCCAAATTCCGTGTTTTCTATGCAATGTATCTCTCGACGTTAAATTTATCAACGGCCTCCGGGAGAAAAATTACCTACACTGCATAAATGCAATATATTTCATGGCGTTAAATTCATCAACGAACCCTTCGAAGAAAATTACCAAAATCTCATAAATGCGATATTTTCTTTACACCCCTGCATCCATCAAAGAACGCCGCGAACAAGATTGGCAAGGCGCGCCGTTTAAGGCGCTTGCCCGACGGCCCCGGAAATTGCAGCGGTGCCCCGAGCCGCCGATAACTCGCGCCTCAGGGCAAAGTAGAGAAGCCGCTCCCCGCCAAAGTATTGGAAGCCGATAACTTGAAAACCTTGACAATCACATTCTCGCTTCAGCTAATCCTTCTCGACAGTAACTTTTTTTTTATTAATTCCGATGAGTTTACAACAGATGCGAGGATGCTACGCTATAAATGTATTCAATGAATATTAATGTGGCTTGACAACGGAGTAATATTTAAACGTTCTGATGGCAATAGGCGAGGGATATCAATTAAATAAAATTGTTCGATCTGTAGCATGCAGAATGCATAAGGAATGCTTTATATCTGAGTGAAAGCATAAAAAATGCATCATTCCACTACAGAAAAATTGTGAAGGTTCAAGAAAAAAGTGCGTATATCCATAAAGATACTATAAAAGTATTTTTTATGTGTTACCAATCGTTTTCTTCAGACATCCATGGGTGCCGTAGCTATAGGGAATATCTCTTTGCCCACCAAAGTTATCCCATAATACATTTGTTTTTATATTAGGTAATGTGTGCTACGCACTGAACGTCAGCATATATATATTTACTCAAGGATGATGAGACTTTACAAAGTTAACCCACGGGGCGGGGCTAAGCTGCAATGCACCATGGAATATATACTTGTGACGTCAGAAAAACCTTGTACATTAATGAGAAGCTATTTTACATTGTTTCTCCATTATTTCATTGGGCCTCCAGAGTGTCCTACATGTCCTACAATCTTTATAGGTAAACAGAAACTTGTATTAAAGCCTCTACGAACATTTTTAACTTTCTGAAAGATAAAATTTGATCATTATTATTTCGGAGAGTGTCTGTAAAATGTGGCCCTAAGCTGTGCCGTCGCGTACGCGTCGTTAACAGATCCTCTTCTCCTAAGTGTAAAAACTACCATTGGAAAAGAAAAAATTATTGATTTAACATTAGCCAGCTTCAAC
>LQNS02000211.1:7034646-7059664 GCA_001587735.2 Parhyale hawaiensis | reverse complement strand
AATGGTTTTTTGCTGGATTTCCTTTAGCAGCGTTTTGGGCTTCCCGGTGTTGCAAATGCTTCATTTGGGTTATATTACCTGTCCGTGGGAGCTCAAGCGTGAAGTTTTAATAATAATAACTTTTTGGGTTACGTTGCAAACAAACATTAAATCGACCGTAGAGACAAACAAACGCCCAACAGATCATCCCAGAAATTTGGGCATTTGCTCTTCATAACATGCCTAATAATTTGTTCAAATGTCATGATGATCCATCCATAACTTTTTAGTTATTTTAAAAGAAAAAAGAGGCAGACACACGAACAGTGGAACGGATCTTCATCAAAAGTTTTTCATCTATTCCTGCCAAAATGCCTAATAATCCCTGTAAATTTCGTAAGATCCGTCCATAACTTGTTGAGTTATCTCAGTGACTGGTTGAGACAAACTCGACAAAAACGCAATATCCTTAGCGGAGGAAATGAGAATCATCGTCACTGGAATTGAGATCTCCTCCGTTCCAATGGGAAAATCCTTTACTATTGAGACCGGCAGACAAAAAGATTAACAAAAAATATACGTTGGCAGTTGTGCATTGTCTGATGTAAGCTCTAGCCACGACTTCACAGGAAAGGACGGATTATTGTACAACAAGCTGGTGCACATGATATTTGAATCAAAATATAAGATTTAGTGTGAACATAGCAAAAACTTCCTCCAAAGTAAATTCCTTTCTGGCTGTGGATTTTTGACGGAAACTGTTTAAAGGAACTCTAGATGAGAGCGAAATACCTCCCAGCCTCAGGCGCTGCGCACAAACGAAGTTGCAGGAGAAACTGCTTTATTTAGTTACCGCTGGGGCAGCATACCGAAGGCGGCGACGTCTAGGCAATACTGTCGTGTGTGTCCGCAGTGTCTGTGCTGGGCTCAGTCAAGGTTGTGTCCAGAGAGCCAGTACCTGTCATACTCGTGGCTTCCTACGGGGTGTAGGTTTCTCTTCGTCACTCAAATATAATGCCAAAATAAGTGACTTAGCTTTTTTTTTTAATTTCCGAGCGCTGATTCCTCGAAGGACTGTGAGAAAGAAATAGGATAAATTTTATAAAAAAATGTGCAAAACTTTGCATTGTCAACTTCGTCAATTTACCAAATACCTAACAGCATTGCCGTACAAACTCTGTTGTTTTACTGCGCCTAATGACTTTCGGTATCATATTTTTTGTACGAGTTTGTACTGTTTATCAAACGTAATAACATAGTAAATTTAATAAACCCAGTAACCAGCATACGCCGCTTCATTTGGCACGTTAAAGTTGAGCTAAGATATGCCCAGAAGGCTTAACTTGCTCGGGACTTCAGGCAGGAGCGCTAACTTTGCCGTATGTTAGACGTTAGAAGCAACCCAATTACGTTTGAAATTGCTGAAAAGTCCACTTTACGGATCAGGCTTGGGTTCACTTAAGTCTTAACGGTAATCAGTTAAGGCTTAAAAACCGAAATTCGATGCAAGGATGTGTCAGTTGGACGTTCAGACAAGTCGAACCTACTGACTGAATTTTGTCGGCCAATTGAGAACCCTTTAACATCTTCTGTAGAGTCTACAGGGCTAAAGCACTTGTCAAGTTAGCTCTTCAATTATTACAATCATTATGATGCGATCATGACCGTACTGAGCCCACGGATAAACAACCGCAGGTTAAGTACCTAAAATCTGCCTAACCGTCAGTATAAGGTACAACTGCCACCCAGCTGTAATAAACATCCTTACTATATATACACAATTCGGCAATACGAGCATTTCATGGCCCACTTATATGCATATACGAAATGTCATTTCGACTGGAGCAGTTTTTATTGAGATGTTTTATATTCCCTGTAGCGTGTCACTTGTTTTATGACTGCAACTTCCTAAAGGTCTTTTGCTTTTGCTTTCGCTGGGAAGGTACTGCCTCTGTCAGGCCTTCTCCCGAATATGAGGACCTTCCCAGGAACCGTCGCCCTTTCTACGATCACAAAATTCCCATTCCCAGCGCAGCACCGCTCGATATTATCGCAGCTGCTGCGATTTTTCCTTAATATTTGTCGAGCGCCACGGCGGGGCCCTCGAGAGCGACATCTACTGCCTGCTGCTGACGTTGTTTTAATGAGAAGGAGACGTAATTAGGCGGAGGTAATGTCCAGATGTGACGTCACGGCGCCCATAACAGAGGAAATTCACGCCGTCGATCAACGCCGGCCGGCTGGCCCTACCTCAGTGAGAGGAATCAATGCTGTAGTTAAAGTTCTCGCATCGACTGAGCCTATATACCCGTATATGCAGCTAGCTACATTAACTTCCTAACAAAAATAACACTCATATGATCATTTTACTACTTTTGGAGAAACAGCTATAGTCTTTAGCATGATTGGGGCTCCAGACCTGCACTAAGATCCCATAGAAATAGCTGGGAGAATGCCATAATAACCTTTAGGGCTATTACGGGCACCGCCGTCTAGCTAAGAAAGCCCTCTACGCAATAGCTGAGAATCAAGTTTCAAAAGGGTATCAAGAACTGAACTTTAACTCATAGTTTTAACGTGCGATCTGAGTGAGACGGGACATCCTCGCGGTAGCAACTCTTCTCATGCTCGAGCGCTTCTTTAATCCCTAATAATAATTATTTCTTATCGACCACAATATCTGATCTGCATTTTAGTCGCCAGAAATAAACTAAAACCAGCAAAGTGTCTTCAACTGGCAGTTTTTAAATTACTGAATATGAGGGCCAAAATTGTAGTTACAGCAAGAATGTTCTGGTTTTAAGAATCAAAACTAAAGGCTGGTAACGAAGAGTGAAAGAAAATACATTTATTCTCATCTGGATGCTAAACCCAATATACAGGCGCAGTTCCATGGCTGTTGCACACGTTTCACAATGTTGCTAGTGCAAAAAATTATAAATCCTTACTTCATTCTTCCAAATATTTACATTTGGCTCAGCTGCAAATTAACATTAACACACACTAATCGTTTAATGCAAGTAAATCCGATGTTAGCATATGAGCGCGAATGTACAGAGAACAATGACAGAAGTTGCAAAATTTATTTGATTTTAACGGAACTTATTTGCAGATACTTTATTTCTTAGTATAGCGACAGTTCCGAAACTGAGGGTGTGGTGATTGTTCTACTTGTTTCTCAATTCTATTTCCATTTTCTTACCAGACTATTGTAGTTAAGAGCAACTCTTGACTTTACCTTGCAGGCTAATTTCCAGTTACAGTACCAGCATTTTTGGGGTTCTATGAACAAATACTGCATTGAACACTTAGAACTAAAACCTGAACCAGAATTTTTCCTGAAACTACGAGGCTAGTTTCAAAGTAAGTACCGTTTTGAAATTTCGGCCTCCATGGCGGCGCTGGCGTCGACATTCTGCGCTACGTGTTGTTAACCGCGCACATCTGCTTGCAAACCACCGGCGCCCTAACGGAAATATTCAACCGTGTTACGGAAATATTCAACCGTGGTAATGTCTGTTTTTTGAACAATTAAAATGGCTTCGCCGACTGAGAATCCCGCCGTCTATGAAATAAGATCGATGGTTTGTTTTTTAGCGCTAAAGACGTGAAAGCTGATAAAATTCTTCGTCAGATTACTGAAGTTTATTAACAACACATAACTTTATGATCGGTGGAATAGTATATGGAGATGGGCTACAACTTTTAGAGCTCGCTGTGCCATCGCTCATGAAGAATGACATCTAGCGGAAAGCTTCCATGGAGCGCAGTTTCAAAAACTTGCTATACGATAACTGCTTTAATATTGGCGGAAATTATGCAGAGAAATAGATAAATATACAGGTTTTCATTTAAACATATTAAAATAAGAAAAGTATATAAGTTTTCTTTTATTTCAAAACAGTACTTACGTTAAGAACATCTCTCGTAAATGAAAAATCTGAGTAGCCCTGTAGCTGGCGAAACCATTGATTTACCATAGCCAAATTTTGGTAATAGTAAACTAACCGTTGTCTCAGTGCCGTGTTCGTACGTTAATATGACCGCTTTTGACAGCAAAGGCATTGCAATGAAGCAAGTAGCGCAAGTTTCTCCTCAGTAAATTTGTCCAAGTTAGTCTCTGTGCCAGAAACGATCCTGCGCTGCGTCTCAATGCCCAAATATCAGTCGCGTCATTGCCAAAACTATCCCCGATTGCAAATAACAAGTCCCATATTCCTGCCGTCTCGTCATCACCATCTCGCGAGCCGCACCTGCGGTCTCGCGCATAACACCCATTCCCATTCCAAAGGCTACTGCCATTCCCAGTGGTGTTCTCATTCCTGGAAGTATTCCCGCACACCACCGGGTCGCAAGTGTACTGATGGCTCCGAACTTGGCTGCCAGCAGCAGATCGCAGCTTGGCTTGTTTTGTCATACAGCTGGTGATTTTTTTTTTTTTCGTGCAGCTCATCTTTTCCAGTCCACAGATGATATCTTGCCATATTGCTGTTGTTTCTAGTCCACATCTGATCTCTGGCCATTTTGCTATTTTTTTCGAGTCCACAGTTTGTCTCTTGCCGTACTGCTAGTTTTTTTTTTTTAATACACACTTAGTCTCTTGCCGTATACGTGAAATTTTCTACTTCACAACTGTGTTCTTGCCACATTGCTGATTTTTTCTAATCCACAGTAGGTTTCTTGCCACACAGCTGCTTTCTTCCTGGATATCTTGCATTATTTGGTCAACAGCTGTGCTTCTATTTTTGTAGACGTGCTGTGACCCAGCTTAAAGCTGGTCTTTCTATGCAGCAGGCATTCTCATTCTTTACAGCTGGCCATCGCTGTCCAGTAGCGGTTTCTTCCCAATCTCTTCCTTTTCTAGACATGTAGCCTTCTTCTGCCAGCAACAATAACTCTGACTACTGACTCTCCACATTAAGCCTTCTTCTGCTAGCAACAATAACTCTGACTACTGACTCTCCACATTTAGCCTTCTTCTGCCAGCAACAATAACTCTGACTACTGACTCTCCACATTTAGCCTTCTTCTGCTAGCAACAATAACTCTGACTACTGACTCTCCACATTTAGCCTTCTTCTGCTAGCAACAATAACTCTGACTACTGACTCTCCACATTTAAACTTCTTCTGCGAGCAACAATAACTCTGACTACTTACTCTCCACATTTAGTTATCTTCTGCTAGCAACAATAACTCTGACTACTGACTCTCCACATTTAGTCTTCTTCTGCTAGCTACAATAACTCTGAATACTGACTCTCCACATTTAGTCTTCGTCTGCTAGCAACAATAACTCTGACTACTGACTCTCCACATTTAGCCTTCTTGTGCTTGCAACAATAACTCTGACTACTGACTCTCCACATTTAGCCTTCTTTTGCTAGCAACAATAACTCTGACTGTTGACTCTCCACATTTAGCCTTCTTCTGCTTGCAACAATATCTCTGACTACTAACTCTCCACATTTAGTCTTCTTCTGCTTGTAACAATATCTCTGACTACTGACTCTCCACATTTAGCCTTCTTTTACTAGCAACAATAACTCTGACTACTGACTCTACACATTTAGTCTTCTTCTGATTGCAACAGTAGCTCGGACTACTGACTCTCCACATTTAGTCTTCTTCTGCTAGCAACAATAACTCTGACTACTGACTCTCCACATTTAGTCTTCGTCTGCTAGCAACAATAACTCTGACTACTGACTCTCCACATTTAGTCTTCTTCTACTAGCAACAATAACTCTAACCACAGATTCTCCCCATCTAGTCTTATTCTCACAATTATAATAATTCTGACTCATGGGAAAAGTTCAGAACTTGTGAATTCTTTTTGCTGTCATACATTCCAGCCGCCGTCGGGATGTTTTGCGTCAAATATCATTAGTTCAGAAAGGTCAAGTGTCATCAGCATCAATCACACAAAAAAGCCCGCTGCATACAATAGTCTTTTACAATGTGTTTTGACTTCAATACGTTCAAATTATTGCTCCGTTGTGTCCAGGCGAACACAGCTTTCTGCTCACTAAATATTTGGAAACTATCAGCTCTCATATCTATGTATTTCTCACTGTCAGCTAGTAAAGTTTCTTGTATTTATTTCAAATTTTGAGTGAAAAACATTGAAAAAAACTAGAGCACTCTGAGAGCGCATTGCTCCGTCAAATGAGGCAACGGTAGCAAAAAATTCAAATTGGCTCTGAAACCATAATTTTCTCTGTATAAACTCCACAATCTAATCATTTGTGAATCTTTATATTCATAACAGCTTGCTAAATTTTCTTGAAGATCCGTTCATAACTTTTTGAGTTCTACTGTTACAAACATTATGTCAAACATGAGTCAAACATACAAACAAACAAACCGATCTGCACCAAAATTTGATCATTTATGTCTTTTAACATTACTAACAACCCCTATAAATTTCATAAAGATCCATTCATTACTTTTTGAGTTATTGTGCTCACAATCATAAAATTAAAAATAGTGACAAACGAACGAACAAACGTATCATTACCAAAATTTGCTCATTTACTTTTTGTTATATACCTAACAACTCATGTCAATTTCATTAAAATCCATCCATAACTTTTTGAGTTATGGAATCGAGAAAAATGAAGCAAACAAACAAACGGACGGACATATCTTCATCAAAAGTTAATCATCTGTTCGTTCTAACATACCTAACAATCCCTGTAAATTTCATCCAAATCGGTTCGTAACTTTTTGAGTTATCTTGGTGACAGACAGACAAGAGACAAAGCGACAGACAGACATACAAACACGACGAAAACATAATCTCCTTGGCGGAGGTAATAAACAGTGCACTTTTCTGGTTTAAGCAGACAAAACCGAATTTTCGATAGCTAGAAAGGGAAAACACTGGACGATATATAATCGTTTACAGCCAGTTCAACTCTAAAGTTTGAACACTTTGAACAACGCTAATCTTAAAACGTAATTCCTTTTGTTTGTTATGTGCTTATTTCGTTTTTTTTTTTTTTTTTCATCTAATTTTTTTGCTGTTTCCGGATCAGCGTAGCAAATTTCTCAGTAGTTTGTAATTTTTTCTGCTATGTATGTACCGGAAGAGTTCGATAAGTGCACACACACACAGCCATACGGAAAGAAATGCTGGCTCTTGTTCGTACCAGTAAACCTTTGGCTCAAATTGTTTCTGCTGCTCTGGAAGTAGTTGTTCTCAACCCAGTCGGAAATTATGGTTGAGATTATAGTAGAACAACTATGATTATGGTCGAGACTTTGGTTGTTTATTATCGATATATACTCCATATTCAACCATTTATGGGGTGCAGTATGGTAGAGATATGTCACAACTTCGGACCATAATATCAACCATAATTCCCAACCATAAATACCCAATCACAAGTATTAAGGTTTTAGCTGCACAACCATGATCTACCATAGTGAACCGTAAAAAACCATTCACAACCAAAATCGACTGTGTTCAGCGAATAATACAACTATATTCTACCAAGATAAACTTTTTTATTTATTGACATTATGCAGTCGATGCCTGCTCGTTTGCTGATGATTAGTTGCTTATAATATAAGTTTAATTATTACGTGCGTGTTAGGCCTGCAGCTCAGAATGGTCTAAGGCTCTAAGCTTGAGGACGATGCTAGAGCAGGAGCTTGAACCAGTGGGTACAGTTAACGCACGTTTATATATAACTTCTTTAACGCTAAATCGGTATAGAGCTACTCTACCCAATTTAAAGGAAGTCAGAACTCAATCGATAATTTTCGGGTGGTACTCGTTGTCCGGGTAAGAAAGATTAAATATCTTACTTTTTTGATTAATCTTTACTGAATAAACATAAAAATAGATGGCAACATTTGATAAAGGATTGCAATACTATTTAAAAAGAAATACAACAAATAAAAATGAATATGATGGGTAACTACGCTAAAGTGGTTAAGCGTAAAAAAATAGATAAAAATAACGTCAAGGCCGCTAGTGTCCATATATACAGTGCAATGTTTACATTTCATCGACAGGAAAAAAAAAGACTGAAAATATGCACAATTTTTTGCACTATGAAATGAATTTTTAGATGTTTCGCATTCATGCTTATTGTCATACAATATTATTTTGGTCGATAATGTTGGGAATTCTAGCCATATTATTAAAATCTATATCAATCTATACATATTCTGCCCCATATAATGGGAGGAATTCCCCTCATGATCGTACGTACGGAAATCCGTTGATAAGCTCCCATAGTTATGCTGTAACATATGCTCTACCATGTATAGTCTTTAAGCATCCTTGTACAACCATCTACCATATATAGTCGTCAAACATCCATGTATTACCATACCTTCGTTTCTTGACATACCATAAACAACCAATATTGCCTCCACCAATATCGACCTAAATAAACTAAAATCAACGATATGTTATGGTCGACATATCTATCATATTGTTTCATCATCCATAATCGACTTTAATCTCTCATACACCACTATATTCTACTATAATCACAACCGTATCTTCCGACTGGGAAGTGGCAATTTATGATTAGAACGAGCAACATGAGTACGGCAGTGCCTCTACTGTACAACCGACTTGCACCACCGACTTGCACAGTGTACAATTTTTCTGGCAATCTCTTCAACAAACAAACGAAAAGCGTTGACATGAAAGACTAGAACGCCTCTTGGCGTAAGACCATCACCCGCAATGGGAGCAAATTTCATCACCGTCATTTTTGATGGCCAGCTAATCTTATTTTTTTGACATGGGTCTCATCAAGGATAGCCCATCAGACTTTTTGCAAAAAATTATGAACATAGCTGAACGCCTTCTACCTGTTTTTGGGTGGACAGCAAATTTTATCGTAGTCATTTAATGGCCAGCTAATCCTAGTTTCTTGGCATCGGTCACATCGAAGACAACCCACCAAACTTCCTACAGAAAATTATGAAGATTGCTCAACTCCTTCGACCACTTAATGGGTGGACAAACAAAAATACATACAACTAGAATGCCTCGTGGCGTAAGACCATTACCAGCGGTGGGAACAAATTTTACCGCCGTGAATTTTATGGCCAGCTAATCCTATTTTCTTTACATGGGTAACATCGAGGACAGCCCACCAGACTCTCTGCAAAAAATCATGAACCCAGCTTAACTTCTTCTACCTGTCTCTGGGTGGAGAAAAATTTCATCGCATTCATTTTTTTATGGCCTGCTATTCCCAGTTTTTTTGGTATGGCTCACATTGAGTGCAACCCAACAGACTCCCTGCAAAGAATCATGAGCATAGCTCAACTCCTTCGTCCACTTATTGGGTGGACAGACAAATATATATATACTTTCTTTAAATGACATAGATATATCGAAGGAATCAATGAGAAGCAGTTGAAATTTTATTATCCGTCCAAAACTTTTTGAGTTATCTTGGTGACAGACAAACAGAATAACAGACGGATAAACTCGACGAAAACATAACCTCCTTGGCGGAGGTAACTCAAGTATTTCTACAACATCTTTTGCAACAATTTATCCTCCAAGTGATATGACTCACAGTTTCCCAGCTTCACAAAACAAGCCGTAGTCGATATAAACAGTATCTTTGTACATGTCCAAAACTTGTGCTGCTAGTAGAATCCCTTTGCTTTGTCTGTACCAGATAACAAAGGCCTTTTGCTATAGGATAAAATTATAATTAGAACAAAGAACCCTTGCAGAAAAAGAACACGGACGATGTTTCATTATCCTGTTCGAGATCATACTGTATGTAAAATTATAAAGAAGCAAACAACTCTTGCACAGAAGCGCAGATGGAGGGCAGGCCGCACAGCAGCAGACGGGCAATGCATGGCAGGAAGAGACAACACTTGATCTCAATAGCACATCGAAGGCCAGTGTATTAGATCCATCCTATGTGTGTCATTGGAGGGATAATGCATCAAGGTATCGCATAGCCCCCGCCGTGTAATACGATATACAGCCATATATCGTCTGCACTATAGGAAGATGTATCGCTCGCCACGAGCCTATGCAATAACCTTGGGCGAGCCACCAATCCAGGTCCTAGAAATCCAGGAAACGAATGAAACAGACCTTTGCCCCCTGATGTGTGCCTCCTTTAGGGGCGTTTCAAAAGAAGCTTGCGTGTTTTTGAAATTATAATTTAGGGGCTTTTTCGCGAGTGTGACCCTTCTGGGGTTTTTTGAAGGTAAAAATCAAATGCTGTTTGTCTCCTGCCGTATACCTCTCGCTTGCGAAACTCTGGTAGTATCTCTGTCTTGTGATGGTGGTTAATAGCAAGCAAAAATAATGCACAACAATTATACTTTTGCTCCAATAAGATCGGACATAGCCCTGAATCCCTGTCTTTTTGTGGGAATAGCAGCTGTGTTTTATGCTGCCCTCTTATTTTTGCTCCAGTTCATTGTGTTGGAGTAACGCACCTTCACGTTAATCTTTTATCAGTTTGAAAATAGTTTCTGTACAAGCATAATACACAATTTGCCTTCGCAGGCACAACTTGATGCGAGTATGTGTAATTCGTAAGGTGCTTCCGTTACACAGTTTAATTCAAGTCGGTATCATAAATACAGTACCATGAACTACAGCGGGCTGTATATCCTCACATCAAGTACCTATTGCTTGCGAATGCATTGCGTGGCCCCGACACAATGGATCAATCATTTGGTGGGTTTAAGAGTCTAGTGAGTCACCTATGATACGATAAATTTGTCATTAAATGATTACCTGCACGTAAATTTCATTAATTACTTTAGTTGTCAGACAGATAACTACAGATGGCACTCTGTCCTGGCAGCAAGTATGGCATGTTTGACTGGGTACTGAAATAAACCTTTCGGCTTAGCTTGTCCGAAATTCCAGTCAGCAGCTCTGGCTTTGCCCCGTTGACTCGCGCTGCAAGTGTAAGCAGCAACGCTTCAACACTGAACTCCTGAAAACTTCATTTTACAGAAAAATTTTCAGTCTCTGGAAGTCTCATGTGTAACCCCAGATTAAGGGTCAATGCTAGAAGCTCAAGCTCACGGGGTCAAAGCCAGCTCACCTGTCTGCAGTTTGGACAAGTCAAGTCTCGAGTGCTTACCTAGGTTCGGCGTCCATCCGAACATGCCGTAGTTAATCAACTCCAGCAAGTTCTTTCTGTTGAGAGTCATTAGCTAACCTCCAGTTAACTAACAGCGTTAACTTAGCCAACTGCAGCACTAGCTTTATTGTGACTGCCTTCAGTTGGTCTCAGGTTAGCTCAGGTTAGCCAACAGCCACTTGTTACCTCCGCCAAAGAGGTTATGGTTTCGTCGTGTTTGGCTGTCAGTTAGTTTGCCTCTTTGTCTGTCTTTCTGTCTTCAAGATAACTCAAAAAGTTCTGAACCGATTTGAACGAAATTTACAGGGATTGTTAGGTATGTTAGGAGGAACAGATAATTAACTTTTAGTGAAGATATGTCCATCCGTTGTTTGTTTGTTTGTCTGCCTCATTTTTCTCAATGCCATAACTCAAAAAGTTTTGAATGCATTTTTATGAAATTAACATGAGTTGTTAGATATGTAAATAAGAGTAATGACCAAATTTTGGTAATGATCTGTTGGTGCATTCTTTCGTTTGTCACTGTTTTTAATTTTATGCTTGTTAGCACAATAACTCAGAAAACAATGAATGGATCTTTATTAATTTCATACGGGTTGTTAGCAATATTAAAAGACATGAATAATTAAATTTTGGTGCAGATCGGTTCGTTCGTTAGTATGTTTGACTCATGTTTGTCATAACGTTTGTTAACAGCATAACTCAAAAAGTTATCAACGGATCTTCAAGGAAATTGTGAAAGCTGTTATTACTGTCAAAAGGCATGAATAATTAGATTTTGGAGTTTATACAATGAAAATTATAGTTTCAAAGCCAATTTGAATTGTTTGCTACCGATGCCTCGCTTGGCGGAGGTATGCGCGCTCGGAGTGCTTTAATTCTTTACTGTGACAGCCTTTAGTTGGTCACAGGTTAGCCAATAGCCATTTGTTCTTTACTGTGACAGCCTTTAGTTTGTGCCAGGTTAGCCAACTGCTGCTTCTTCTTTCCTTTGACAGCCCTTACTTAGTTAGCCAACTACAGCGTCGCAGGCTTCGCTCAGCCAATTTCCATGGGTTCTCTTTGCTCCTCAGTGAATGGCCTCGCCCAGTGTACTCCAAGAGGTTTTCCTTCTTTTCCATCCGCATAAATTTTGCCGGCGACAAACGTCTATCATGCAGCGCCACCTGACGGACGACATCAAAACACTCGCAGCTTTTATCACGACTGCTCGGGATGAACGAGCTCTCCAAGATCATATTTCAGAGCCTCGATGGCAGCCGTTATTGGTTAGAGCTGACCTCAGTCTCTGAGGTTTTCATTTTGTCTAAACTGATATATTGGCTTCATATTTTTCTCAATGTGAGACATACTGTATTTCCTCCCTTATCTCCAATTGTAACTGCAGGCGATATCTTCCTGCATTCTGCTTTCTTTCACTACTCTTCCAGTTATTTATTACCAATGCGAAATTGATTCTCCTTTGTACTTCAAGGAACGTTGCAATCCATTACTCTCAGCTAATAATTTTTTTTCATTTCCTTTCTAATTCTGCGAGACTGACCTCGTTGCTTAGGTTTTTACATTTCATTATCAATTGGAATTCTCTGTAAAATGCAACATTGGCCCCAACCTTTCGTTCATTTCATAACTTTGATAAGATTCACTTCATACCTTAATATATTGATGAATAATACTTCTTTTTTAGCTCGTTCTCAAATGCTCTGTTTGTCACTGAAATTGAATTCTGATACTGGCCACTGAGCGCCGATTTTAATAACAAATTTCCGTCGCACTGTCAATGTCCCTCCAAAATTGACTCCCGGAAGTTGATGCTTCTTTTTGGGGGGAACACTTCCTAATCGCATCCCAACATCAATAAATATGAGTAGGTAAACTTTGTTTCTTGTAAAAGATACCTATTGTCTAAACTCTTGCGCGCTGCCTGTCTTTGTCTTATCCTTGAGAGTTCTACACGTTCTCCGCACTGGAGAGCTTCTTCCTTTTCTATGGCGAGACTCAAAAGATAAAAAAATAATGGAGGAAATTTTAGATTTTCTCTTCTATCTACAATGGCTTCCTGACTTTGAAAGCTGCAGTTTTCCTTTGCCCAGTAAGTCCATTGATCAAATTACGACTGGGGAGAGCATCGAAGTATCTCGCCTCTTGATGAGCTGGCACGTCAGCCGTGATTTTTCAATAAAAAACAATACCTGTATGCTAATTACGCAACAAATTAATACCACTGCTTATGTAATAACTGTTTATATTTGACTCATTATAGTTTTGAAAATTCAGTTGTATTGTTACTAGAAACTTAATTAACTGCACCGTAAGATCGATTCTGTGAACGTCACTTCAATCCTTTTCATTTTTTATTCCCCTAAAGTCCAGGAAAGGAAATAAATGTATTACTATTACATAGAGTAGTTCGGACCTCCGTTCCCACGACGAAGGCAATCCCACAGAGGAATAAAGAAGTAACAAATAGTATGTCGATGGAAACACGGAATCCGTGCATGAGGATGTTCCCACTACAGATTAACGCACAAAACAGGAGCAAGTCATGGAAAAAAGAGGAAGTATAGACGAAAGTAACAGCAGCAGGAGCATGGCAGCCAAAAAAGCAAAGTGGGCACGAAGAATAGACGTCCCAATATCCTAGCTTAGGCAAAAAGAACCTACAGAGTCCCCCTGGGGGGAAGGGTTCTCCACATAACTTAGAATAAGCGAACATAACGAACCAAGCCCTATGACCGAACCCTATGGACTATGGCCCATCCTATGCCCCATGAGCGAGAAATAAATTAATGTGCTAACATTGCTAATATTTGGAAAGATGACACAAAGTTTGATGACATGGCCAGCTTACGTGATTTGATATAAGACGATGGATTGCTTCTTTTCTTTTTAACTTTCATTCTATGTTACCGAGGACTTTCCATTTCTCTGCAAAGGTTCTCTTTCTACTGTGATATAATATGAGACAGAGCCTTCTATGGAGAAAAGCTCAGCCTGGGTTAAGATTAAGTACAATTTAGACGTAGATATCAAGCATGCAGTCATCACCAGAAGCAAAAGCAGCCATATTAGAAATTAAGCCAGGTAATAATTATTACCTTTAACATATATACAGTCCTTACTATTTCGATGACTGTTCCAGCATTGTAATGCATTAAATTGTTCTATGCGCATCAAACGTGTTTCATTTTCAGGTAGCTTACAAAAACAAAAGACCGCTCCGAGAAGCTATCACATTATGAACATTAAGCAATTATATTAATAACTCATTTTAATAAGTTCCCATACTGCAAATATAGTTCTGAATTTTACTCGAATTAGCTATCAACCTTAAAAGTTAAGATGAAATATCTCAGTCTGGTAAGCATTCGCTATGATAATTACATGATAAATTTATCATTCTCAACACTTCACGCTCTGGTAGGTATGAATATGTAATTAATTTCTCTCTAACTGCAGTCGTTCTTAAAATTAATTTTTGAAAATCACTTGCACTCTAATTAGCTAATATCTTTGAGATTTCACATGAATTGTTTAATTCTTATCTTAAAAATCAACTGATAAATATTTGACTCTAGCTGGCTTTCGTTTTGGAAATCAAATAATAAACTTCTCAGTCAAGATGCATAGCTCTTGACCTTAAACTTGCCCGTTCAAAATTTCATATTGCTTAGATTTTTCCTGCAAATACTACACAAAACAATTTCACTCAACTAAATCACAATATTACAGGCGGTTTTTCTTTAAACTCTATTATTATTTATGGGCAGCCGTGGCGTAACTGACTTTTATACCGAGGAACAACTGGAAGCGGCAATGGGCAACTCGCTCGTCATTCTGAAATAGATTTCAACTCGGTAGCATTGCTACGGTAGCGTGAATGACATCCGAGCTGCGCATCCTAGCCTCGCGTTTTTCCTACGAATGCCTAATGTGGCCCAGCACAGGAGGAACAAGTTCAGTCACTTATTTTGAAAGCAGTCACGCCTAAGGCTCCCAGGTAATTTTCTTGTTTGTTTCACATATCAACTTAACCTCTCAGTTCATGGGAGTAGCACCTGTTCGGTATTCTTTGCTTCTAAGAACATCTAACTCAGCGCTACAAACATGCGATTTATTGCTAGCTATCAGTTGTGACGTCATCGTTCTCGCTAATTTTCTCGCAAACATACCGAAGAAATACCCGTCTGTGTTCATTTGCCTGTGGGACGGCTGAAGTCCGCATCAAGCGTATTCATGCTACGGCTGTCGCTCTAAGCTTAGAGTAGAATCACGACTACGGGCATGAACAATGAAGTGCTAATCGCTATTGATGCAGTTCTTTAGCCCTCATATTGTTGACGGCTGGCACGTTAGTATATATATATATATTATGGTGAATAATTCGTTGAAATCTTGAAAATTTTGGCGGTTATCACATAAAGATGGTATATATGATACCGGTTTGTGGAAATCTATAAATGACTTTTTCTCTAATACAAATGTTTTGCCGTTTTTCAAACTAAATCCATCCTGTTGACTTCAGCTACTGCACTAAGTACAGACACACAGAAGTGCCGAAAGCGACAGTTTACAAGCTGTACGAGTTTCAATAGGTGGCACATCTGCATGGTAGACTCCATAACAGTTACGAAGCCTACAGCTGGCGTAAACACAATAAAATTTAGTCCAAAATTCGACTTGGAAGTGCAACTGCAAATATAGATTTCTCGCAACGTTGAAGATCGGCAGGAAAATACAATGCTTGTCGAAAAGGAGAAGCGATGCATCCTCACAGCAGAACTTGAGTAGCTCAAAACCAATCGTTGAAGTTGTCTTCTTACAATTATTATCAAGAGCATCGAATTTAGATGCGATGGTCGGTATCTTGAGATGTTAGAAGCTCTTCGTTATGCAGCGTCCCCAGCGTCCATCCTGCTGCTTATAATTGAAATTTCTGTCTCTTGCCATGGCTTACAAAATTTTCAAGATTTCAACGAATTATTCAACATCTTCGATATATATATTATATATATAATTAAATTTGAGCAATTTAGAAGCAATATTTTTAGCCTTTATAAATTAGGGGCCCGTAAGGATTCTACCCCGGGGACTTGAGTATGGGCGGCACCACCGCAAGGCCAGAGCAGAGAGAGCCGCATGCTCCCAGTACGTGAAGTGCTGAAGCGCTGCAGGCCCGCTTCTCTACAGCGAGGAATTGACTTGTGACGCTCACGTACTCATACTAATGAAATTCTCATGGCCCAAATAATTCTCTGCTCAATACATCATGCAATGCTCAAGTCCCCGGGTTCGAATCCTTACGGAGCCCTAAGTACAAGGGAAGATTCGAACTTCCCTACTGGATGACTCCAGGTGTGCATAAAGACTAACAATTTCCTATATTGATAGATCTACCTATGTAGAGTCAGGCAATATGTAAATAACAATAGGTAGTCTGTCAGAACGCACTGTATATTAAATAGGCGTAGAGCACGGGGTACATAATATTGAACGTTTCTTACAAATTTCAAAGGTTAATATTCATTTTATACATAAACTAGTGGCCCGTGCCGTCATTATAAATGACGGCAAAAAATTAACACTTCACAAAAATTCTTTCCTATCTAATACTGAAGAAAAAGATTCCAAGGTACCCAACTTTTTTTTCGCCCTTTGAAATCTGAATTTTCTCCCATCTTATTAGTTCTATTTTTCCCCTATCTAATACTGAAGAAAAAGATTGCAAGGTACCCCACTTTTTTTTTCCCCGAAGAAAAAGATTGCAAGGTGCCCCACTTTTTTTTACATTTTGCAATCTGAATTTTCTCTTATCTTATTCCCATATAGCGTGACAGGAAAGATATAAATATATAAATAAATAAATAAAAACACGACGTGAATTATTATATAGTACTGATTTCTGGCAGCACAGAAAGAGCGACGCCAATGTTTTGCCCAACAGGATACGACCGG
The DNA here is from genome assembly GCA_001587735.2 of Parhyale hawaiensis. Taxonomy (NCBI): domain Eukaryota; kingdom Metazoa; phylum Arthropoda; class Malacostraca; order Amphipoda; family Hyalidae; genus Parhyale; species Parhyale hawaiensis. Next base: position 7,042,626 of record LQNS02000211.1, on the reverse strand, counting down.
ACTCACTAATTCTAATATTTAAGTGCAAGAGGCCAGACAGGCAGGTACAGCGTGCACTTTGTTGTACAACCACAACCACGAGAATAAAATACGAAAGATGTTATTATAAACTTGAGCACTGTGAGAGCGTATACCATCGCCAAGCAAAGCAATGTTAACGAAAAATTTGAATTGGTCCTAAACTAAGATTCCTTTTTATCTCACAGAAATTCTCCCATTTGTGCCTCTTGACAGTAATAATAGTTTCTGGAATTTTCTTGAAAATCCGTCTGTATCTTTTTAGTTATGTTCAGGTAAATATTAGCCAAGCTCACAAATGGATGAACCGATCATCACCAAAATATTGTCATTTGTGCTAGTTAATATTCTAACAATTCCTACAATTGCTTGAATATCTATCCATATCTTTTTGATTTATGTTCTGAGAAACATTCTGACAATCATTAGTCAAACGCACAGATGGACTAACCGATCATCACTTAAATGCAGTTACTTGTGTCTTTTAATATTTCTAACAATTCCAGCAAATTTCCTTAAGATTCGTTCATAACTTTTAGAGTTACGCTACTGACGTTCACAATAACAAACATAGAGATAAACAAACAAACGGACCAACCGATCAGCACAAAAATCTGTTCATTTGCTCCTACTAACAACTTCAACAATTACTGGAAAATTCATAAAAATCCGCCCATAAGTCATTGAGTTATAGTACATAGAAAAGAGAGGCAGACAAACCATCAAATGGTTGAACAGATTTTCACCAAAAGTTATTCATCTGTTCCTCCTTCCATACCTAATAATCTCCGTAAATTTTTGTAAGGATCTGTCCATAACTTGCTGAGTTATCTTGGTGACAGAAAATAATACAGACATACATACAAACTAGACAAAAACTAGCATAACCTCTTTGGCGGAGGTAATTAGTCGCCGTCATTTTTGTGCAATAAATTAGCAATGCAGGTTTCACATTGTATAGCTAAAAGTTGCTTTCGATGCTGCAGAACTTTTCAAAAATGCCACAAGTAGAAGATTTAAATCAAGTACTTGTGTTAATGCTACTCTGCACCACCCGTCTCCTCTAAACACACACACACATTAACAGCGAAATGATTATCAGCGAAAGGAAACACGAGAAATGGAAACATGTATTTCGAATAATGACCTCTATTTCCGTTCCATCCATCTAGCCGTCTGCAGGTTATGCTTCCAGTATTAGACAGGACATAATAGATAGAGAACCGTATCGTTGATACGGTCTCAGCAGCTAACATAAGGAAATAGTACTTAGCTGTTGCTCTTAGAGTTACCCACTCCCACCCATATATAAACACGGACTTAAAGTTGAGTCATGCACATAAACTGTACCCTTAAATACCATATTTTTAGTGTCAAAGACACATACTATCAATCATTTCTGAATCTCCTTAAATAAAAATCTGGCGGGTGATTAGGAACGTTTGGAACATAACATGCAATAATAGCTCCCTTGTCGCTTGATGATCACTTTAAGTTGCTACCGAGCTGCGGCTGCTGCTGCTGCTCACAGGTCCCAATATTATGTACAGTTATTTTACCTGGATATAATGTCGCCCTTCGTGCCTACGACATGGGTCCTGGAATCAATGTAGAATGAAACTTCTTGTCTGTAGAATTTTCACAGTTTTTGGCTAGTAATGCACTAAAATGAATAAAATTAGCATCTATTGTTGTCTGTTTATGACGGTGTACGCTGGAGGCTAGGCAACGTAACAAGTTTAAGATAGTAGAGAATAATTTCATCATCTATCTTGAGTGGGTAATGAATGCGTTAATATATTACCGGAAACAATCAGTATTCTTAACTAACACCGAAAGTATATGATAACTGCTATGTTGTACCAATATTTTGATAACTGTCCAAAAAAATTAAAAATTTCAAGCATATCTCAAATATATGTACGTATTGAATAAATTTTGCTCAAAAATAAGTATTATGTCATAAAAGTTAAATTAAAAGTCAGACATTACAACGGCTATGAAATTTTCCCCTATTTTCCTTACAACTTTTTGCATAAAAAAGTCGCTTCTTCCGAGGTTACTTTCCCGAATTTTTTGCCTTTCATTTTCTTTTCACTCGAAACTTACTCGTGCTTCAAAACTTACTTAATGTGTTCGTGGATTTTTCAAGCCATTTCTTTACTTTTTAAAAACAAAACTATAACGTCTCAGTGCAATCCTCATACCACACTACCTCAATTCCAAATATAAGTAGATTTATTTCGCGAACACCTTAGAGACACTTCACGAGCACTAGGTCAGCATAACCAGCGTCGAATGAAGAGGAACCGATTCGGGACGCCACACACAACCTTACACCACGACCGCCCTTCGGGCACTGACGCGATCGGCCTACGAGATTTGTTGCTTCTACTTCACTTTATGGCCTACACAATCCAATCTGTATTACGACCCTATTAAATTCAATGAAAAACGGCTTAGTCAACCTGTCTATCAGGCGTAAATGGCTGAACTGAGCTTACTGTCACATGACTGTCATCCACACACGAGTTACTGTCAGTATAGCGGAGGTTCTGGAAGCACTGCCAGGGCCGTCGATATAAGCCTACACTAAAGGTCTTATATTTCTTGTCGCTCGCTCGGAAATGGGAAGCTGATAAAAGAAGTTGAGGATCTTTTTAGAGTTTAGGAAATCTTTCGTTGTGTTATTGCTTGCTCAACGGTCTCATAGTGGTTGAGGTACTACTGCCTAGGATTGATGGAGCTGGCTCAGTAGTAATATGAAATGGATGTTCCTTTTCTATCACAGTGTTTTGATGAAATTGTGTTTTATATCCAAAAGACCAAAATTTGTTGTCGCATTCATTACTTTGTTTTCCATTGCACGTAACTTGTCTTGCACCGAATGAAAGAAGAGAAAAAAAAGGAAATTAACTTAAATATTCGTAGAAAACTCCATAGACTTCTATGTATACTCCTGTGTTCCCGGTGCGTGCTACATAATAGCCTAGTTCGCAGAGATTCATGGTATAAGTGGTTGTTAGTAAATAACTTTGTGCATCATGTACTATTTTCGTGGTAACCAGTGTAATAATTACAATATTAATATAGCTATGCTTCGTTCATTTAACTTAGTTTTTGTCTTTGTTCGACTAGTTTAAAGTTCTTCTTACGAACGAAAGTTTGTGTCGTTAGTACAAGCGATGCCTGACCTGAACGCAGTAGACTAGTAGTTATTTTTTCTGCAATGAGAAGATAGGAATAACGGTTGGCATGACAATGCAACAGAAAGCTCTTTTAAAGTTAAAGATTTTTCATATACTAACGAAAGTTTTTTGCAACGTTTACGGTAAGTATTGTCTCTCTACACGTAAAGGAGAGAAAATACGAGACGTGTTGTGGTTACAACGCTACTTGGGCTACCGTAACGCCACACTGCGTTTGCCGCCATCGAAACATAAATAACTGAGGTTAATTTGTATGTGGGGATGGGTGGGGAAGGGGGGGTGCCACAGATTGCAACCCGGTACTGATTGGTAGGCCATAGACCGCAACAACACTTGACTCTTAGGTCCAAAGTGACTCTAACGCTGGCGGGCAAGATGGGAAAAGGGTTTTGTTCAAGAGCTATTGTAAACATGTCCAGACACGGTCATGCAGGCAAGCGCCCAAGAGCATCCCTGTAGTATGCAAGGTACCTTCTCCGTAAGAAAATTTTGGGAACTTTGGAATTCGTTTCTTGAGTATTAGATGGGGGAAAGAATAGCTCTTGAGAAAATCCCTTTTTCAGTTGCCGACTTTTGGCCGCCAGTGTCAGACCTAAGAGTGAAGTACCGTACTCTTGCTGTATATGGGTGGGTTATACTAATATACCACAGACAACTCGAGCTCTGTGATTGCAACACGCCCCTGTGCTCATTACCAGAGCTTCAATTAAGTATGCGAGTGATTGGGTCTCGAGTATTGAAGTTATATGTCATAATTTAATGTTGTGTGTGTGTTTAATTTAAATAATAGGATAATAAACCAATGTTACTAGTACTATAATAATGAAAGTGAGGATAGAGTCTGTTCATACACTGTCAGATGTACAACTAGACGGCAAATTAGACCGCTAGAAATAAATACAAGGTAACTCCATAGATAACTGGAGCTAATTAAGCAAATAATGTCTTACCAGGTACAACTCAAAAGAGAGTGACGGTTTAAAAGCATCAATGTCTCTCACTAGAGAAAAGCACAGCACAAAAAAAAATTTTATGCATTGTCAGCTGGATGAATGAGTGTTGATAGGTAAGTTAAATATTTGTTTGAAAAACCGTAGAGTTTCTGATGTGCTTTGATTCCCCTGTACAGTATTATTAACTTATTATAATGCGCATCTTTTGTACCATTGTGAAAAGAATGTTTTTCGTATGAACTATTGAATCTCTACCTTAATGTGACACTATTTTTATAATGAACATATTGAAGCATACCGTCCCCTTTTCTGTATATAATGAACGATGATATTTCTGCTAAAAATTGGAAACAGGGTTTACTTTGCGCGTAAATATTTTGAACAGTGTGCTTGATAAATACATATAAATTTTGTAATCACTTGATTTTCTTACTATTATTCAAATATTCATCAATAAATATCATGGATTGGTTTAATGAAATAAATAATACTTATATATCGAGGTTAGGATGTCATTCAGTTCTATACATAGAACTATACCCTATTCTAGCTTCGTAAATTGACGGAAAGAAACTAGAAGGATCTAAGTAAGTAGTTCCATATTCAGTGATAGTTGGTAAATATTGTATAAACTTGGAATATACGTTAAATAAAGTACCATAATCGCAGTTTGTAATTGACAATATTAAACTTATGAATATATACCTGAAAAATAAATTTTAAAATAATTAGTGTCAATAAGCGTAGAAATTAAAACTTTGTTGCACAATGTACGTAAGCCTTATTTCTTACGAAATACATAGCCTGTAGTATATAGACTATGCATCTCAGCAGGACGAAACAAAGTCAAGTACATAATCGAAAACCTGAAATTGTAAATTTTCATCATTCATCAAACAGGTCAAAAACAAGTACGATGCATAACAAAGACCACCTGTGTTAAGGCGTAAACTGATTATATCATACTGGTGAGTGACAGATTGAAATTTAGCTTAGAAATATCTTTATGGGACCGTTAAGGCCAAATTACTACGAAATCATCAATTTGAAGTCATTGTTCAACCATATTTTTCAACTGCCCATCGTTGGGTTTCACTATCTACTTTGTCTACCACCCTTTTAATGTGAATTCGAAGAAGGCAAATTGTGTCAATGAGTATGCACTCAAGAATTTTGCTCCCAAACAATTAAAGCAGAATTATCTTCTATTTCTGCTTTAATGCTGTTTGCTATTACGCCCGCTTAAGCCATATAAAGCACCAGGAGAAGGCATCTTCTAATCTCAGCGCCCGACATAAATCAGAAAAAGATCTGCTTTGCATTCGATTTTGATTTCTCTTCTTGATCTATGCAGCCATTTTTTTCGAAGCCCAGAGTGTTTTGTTCTGGGATGATTTAGAGGATTTTCCCCAGCAGGGGTGCGCGGGAGGCCTGCCGAATGCGTGATACAAAGCGAGTCCGTGGGATCAGCTTAAGCGGAAGGGATATACGCAGCGTCTCTTGGTATAGCAGAAGCAACAGAGGGCCGGGTCTTCCCTTAAGATTTACTACCCAAGATAACGGAGGATTGAGTCGGTAAACGAAGTGAAGTGCCGCAAAGAAGGAAATTAGTATGTATGTTGACGTGTACAGCAATTGGGTAAATTTTGCCTAGAAAATTAGCAATGGACAAGACAAATGAGACGTATCTTCTCATCTTTCTCAGTTTCTTATCTTAGTTGGCTTTTTTATCTATGATTAGAGCTCGCTGATTGCAATTGCTTGTAATATGGATATATTGTTTTAAATGAAAACGTCAGACTGTTTACTACAATTTTGACAGTCTTCTGCACACGGCAAAGTGACCCGTCAACTATTACTAAACTTTTCCATTTTCGAAAAAAAAAATTCTGTACTACGCCCAAAATGTTCACACTTACGAGTGTACTCAACCAGACATGATATAGAAGAAATAACTCTAGTTTCGTTGATTGGGATGCGAACTGAATCTACTTTAGAATCCATTTCTAAAGCCATCAGTTTCCAAGACATCATTCTCTTTTAAGAAATCTAGCTATGAAAACCGCATGTGATACGTTCCCTAGAAATCTGACAAAGAATTTTATTTAAAAAAGCTTTAGATTGTCAAAATGCTGGAAAACTACACGTACAAACACACACAAACGATTTACTTGACATTCAGATTCTGACACAATATTCGGCTACAAAGGCAAAATTTGCTATAAGTGTTCGTTCGAATACCAAGTTGTTTAATTGCTGGAAGGAACGCTTGGTATACGATACATCTGTGTTTTTTAACTGGTTGTAACTGTTTTGTTGCCATGTGTTTCATCTATACAGTATATACAGAAAGCGCAGGCTTTAGGCAGTGCTAAATGAGCGATAGTTAAGAGAGAAAAATTTACCATCAATGAAAATAGAGACATACTTATCAACGGAAAAATTCAAAGAAAGATATAGGGAAACTTTCAATTGAAATACACTACAGCACACGCACGTGCAATCAAATTCCGCCCAGCTAAAGTTGGAAATTAAAATGCCTTAGCTTAAAATGAGACTTGTACAAGAAATCAATTTTAATGAATAACGTAAGCTAGAGCCTTTGAAGCTCGATCAGCCTTGAAAAGTACAATGGCCTAGAGTTATAAGAGCAGAAGACTGAGCGAAGGCTTTCATTTCAAGAGCCGTAAGTCTAGGGAAGAAATTTTCCGCTCCGAAGACGCTCTGAGCAATGAGAGAGAATCCGTCTGACTGTTGGAGCAGAGCAGCAGTAATACCTTATGCTCAGAAACCCTATCATGTCAGTTGAAAATGCAGTATATTTATTTCTGCAGAACATTGTTGCTTGTTTGTACAAATGGGCTCGAATCGAGGACGAGTTATAGGTACGTTGTGTTCAAAGTAATACGCTCCAGTTTTTTTACTCACAAGCTACACGTGTCGTACGAAAAAAAACGCTTGAGTCTACAAGAAATATGCAAGCAACTCGTATTGTTTAAGCATTGCAATCGGGTGAGAGGGAATGGGAAACGAGTAAGTGATACGTTTTGTTTGAAGCCGTCCTGTCGAGTCTATGGGAGACAGACAAACCACACCAGCAGGCCGCTCCAATTCGTGGAAACTGACGTGCCACTGTACTGCTGGAAAGAAGGCAATGGAGTCTGCATGTAGGTACCAGGTTAGCCACACCTAGGTATTGTCAGCTTTTAGAGACAAGCTCTTCGCCCCGGAACTATGTATGGAAATGAGCCCATGTCAGTTGAAAATAGATCTTTTGGGACCCAATTGTTGAGCCGTCTTCTTGGGCCGACCTCGGTTCTTTAAAAGCGCAGTTTATTGCACAATGCGCTGCTGAGACGAACTGAGCACAGAACGCCCGCTTCATTCACGCTGTTTGCGTCATTACGGAGTCATTTGCTTAACGTTACCCTAGTTCACTTCATACCGGGAGTGCTATTGCAAAATATGCTGTACGTATGAAGTTACTCCATCAACGTAAGTTTAATTGCCTCTAGCCGTCGTCGGTAACAGTTCGTAGAAATTTCTCTTCGTGCTGCGCGTATAGAATGAAAATAAATCTCTACCCTGATGGAACAAAGCAAAATTTACTGGAACAAAGGTTTTCCTCTTTCAAATTCAGTGAGCAGTGAAATTAGGACAGAGTCAGCTTCGTAACTATTTAATCATTATTGTCAGAGGGGTCACTAATTAGCTAGCATCTGCAAAGACATGCTCCATTTAACATTAAAGTTGTCACAGAGGAAAGAGTGGGCATCGCCCACGTTGATGCAACCTAATGA
>LQNS02000211.1:7006407-7021776 GCA_001587735.2 Parhyale hawaiensis | reverse complement strand
GATACACCATCCAGCATGAGTGCAGGAAAAGGAGGTCCCACTGTACGCGACCTGGACACGAGCATGGCCTTAGTCTTGCCCGCATTTAGCCTCATTCCCCACCTAGAACACCAGGAATCAATCATTTCCAAGTCATACTGAACTGCAACTTTGAACAGTTAATGTAATTGGTTGTAAAATTAATGTATTACATTTCTTTACAAATTATTCTTTCAGTTTCCACTCTACTGTTTATTTGCAACTGGAGTTGTATGTAGGTAGGCTTTCATTTAGTTGCAGTTTTAGTTAAGGTTTTGTTACAAATTACACATGTCAATATCTCGGAAACGAACAAGTTTTGGAATTTTTGATATTCGTGAAAAAGTGTTTGTTTTGAGTGTCCCTATCACCTGTGAAAATTTGGCTGAGTTTTTTTGCAACACCCGGTATAAGTATATACACGGGTACATACTGTAATTATATTGAAACCTCTATGTTTACATTTGCTTATGCTATATTTGTATAAATATCTATGTCACTATTCATATCATCCCAATTAAACGATGATCGTATTTATGATTATTTAAAAGTCTATCTGTTATATACTCCTTACTTTGTTGGGCTAAAAAAATTAGTAAATGTCCTACATTAAAATTTGCATAGGCGGTTTCACCCATCATGGGGCATCTCCATGTACCTAAAACAATTGTTGCAAACATAGATGGAAGCTAAGCTTCATGTGTGTTATCTGACAGCTGCTAAATTCCTACTGAAGCATTGCTTGGGAGACGGCTCTATTAATAACTGCCGGTACCGTCTAGGCCTCGGTAAAATGGTACAGTTAGAGTCGAACGTTTTTAAGTCCACCAGCTGCGCCCTTGGCTTCGTTATTCAATTGCGGTTTGCGCTTTTGGTAAGGTGGGATTCAGCAGCTAAACTACCAGCAAACTTAGCATACGATCTTCTACAAAAGATTCAACAACAATTTTTTTGTCGAAATCTTACCCGCGGGAGAGCTTAGTTTGGACCGTATGGCAAGTTGCTCCTCCGAGAAGGGAGGAGTGGGGTATCAAGAATATTTTGATCAGAACGAAACCTTCAGGATATCTGTTATTCAGTCTACAATTTGTATCCTTCCTACCTTCCTTTTACTTCTAATGACCCCCTTTGTGGAGTTCGACCTCTTCTTTCCCTTTTTCTCTGGACACATCACCATTTCTTTAAATTTCCCTATCTGAAAATAATACTACCACAAGTGCCTGGTGTGTGTTCTGTAACAGGCATCAAATTATAAATTACCACAGCTAACTTTTGGCTTCATTTCCTTGCACGCTTTTATTTATCCAATTCCCGTACGGGATTCAGCTTCCAGATAACATTATTAAAGTTACACATTAATTCGTTGTTTTCAACCAGCATCTTTAACGAGAGCTCGCATTTGGTGATAAATCCCTGCACTGTCAAGCTCCTGCTGTTTAAAATCTGCCAGCGCTCTAGGGCTTATGGATGGCGTGCAATTTTGGTCTTTATTGGGTCCTGTTGCTAAGCTTATTTTGGTTGGACGCCAGCTTCAGTTCCGATGTTTTTGTTCATTAAATTACATAGAATTTGAGCTCTAAAAAATAAGCCAAGTTTCGCTTATGCTAAAAATATTTTGTAGCGTAAAGTTAATCAAGCAAGGTGCGACAAGGGTCGAGTGCCCCAGCTAATGATAAACAACCTTTAGTTTTCAGCGTTTTGGGTTTCGCCTCATTTTTTATTTTTCTTCTTTTACTTCTCTTTCAATTCCTTCTTGTTATTAGCTAATATCATTACTACAAACAAAAGAATTATGAATCTAGCAAGTGGCCTCGAAAAATGGGGCACATCCTGAATGAGATCTTAATTAGGAACACTAACGCAAATATTTCTCTCAGTTTAAAGGGTGAAGCACTTGCTGATGCTGACTCAGCAAATCTCTTCAGCAATTTCTTCACGTCCATTGCGACTGCTCTTGTGCAAAACCTTCCTCAACAGTCCGGGAATTTCTCCATCAATACCAATTATGTTAATGATATTTGCCTACAAATTCCTATGAAATAATTAAAATACTCAAATCGTTCAACGAGCAACGCTGTAATTGCGGTAAATTCCAAACATTTCTCCTGATAAAAGTCATAAATTATATAGCTGATCCTCTTTCTTACTTTATTAACTCGTGTTTTTAGTCCGGTATTTACCCCAATGTTCTCAAGCCAGTTCGTGTTATTCCAATATTCAGATCTGGCAACTTTAACGATCAAGGATTATGAGACTAACAGGTTAACCCAGGGGGCGAAGCCAAGCTGTAGTGCATCATGGGAAATGGGATCGTTACGTCATAAAAACTTAGTACGTTTATCAGTAGCTATTTTGCTTTGTTTCTTCATGATTTCATTTGGCCCCCCAGAGAGTCCTACTTGTCCTACAATCTTTATATTTGCACAAAAACATGTATCGCGGTATCTACGAACTTTTTTAGCTCTCTGTATGATAATATTTTATTACTATTTAGGTTGTTTTCTTCCGTAACAGGCACGCACCCGGTCGGAGAGTGTTGGTAAAATGTTTGCCTAAGTTGTGCCGTCGCGCACGCGTTATTAACATATCCGCCTCTCCTAATCGAAAAAAAATACAGTATCATTGGAAAAATAATAGATTTAACATTCGCCAATTTCAACAACATCATTTCCTAAGAAAGTTTAGGTATGGAGAATACGGTTAGGTAATTTTTTTGCAAATTAGTTAACGTGAGTCGGACGTCACCCTGCTGTTATAGACTACTGCTGTAACGCGCCCAACGTATAGCAGCTGATGTTTTTTCTTTAATTTTACCAAGCAATTGTATGGCTTCTGCGTATTGTATATAGACTTTTGATTTAGTATTTCTAATATAATATATATATATAATAATATATTATATATATATAATATAATATTTGTTGCAGCAGGTTAAAATTACAGAGGATAGCAGATCATTGGTAAAAGACGAAAATAAATGAAAAACATTGCGGTGTTCGCTCATATAAATCCATCTTTAGAACGCCATATTACTCTCGATAAAACTCACTTGCTTTATTGCATTTCGAAAACGATAAACTTGGCCCTAAAAGTGCTTCTGACACATGCGGGCATTTTCCGGTTGAATTCATCTGCTCGTTTACAAGCCTTTTAACCAACATTCTTTAAAAATTGTATCCTTCAGAGAGCTAAAAAGTTCGTAGATACCTTAATGCATATTTTTGTACAGCTATAATGATTGTAGGACGCTCTGGAGGCCCGAATGAAATTATGAAGAAACAATGCAAAATAGCTACTGATAAACGTACTACGTTTTAATGACGTCACTAACCATTTCAAATTATGCACTACAGCTTGGCTCTGCCCCGTGGGTTAACCTGTTAGTCTCATAATCCTTGTCCAACATCAATGCTGTAAACATTCAGTAAAATTTTTGAAAAATGCTTCACTCCGGGCTAAGGGAAAATATTTATGAGCCCAAATTTTGGAAATATTAAGACCAAGATACGAATTCCCCTACCATAAAGAAGACAAGACTGAACTTCCAGAGGAAAAAAATGTACGGTGCCAGGATGTATTAGCCTATCCCAGCTGACTTTCCATATTTGAAGCTCATTTTCCAAAAGGAAAGTTTTTGAGCTCTATTGCTTTATAACTCTTTCATTTTTGCACCAATTTTCTTCATTCTTTTTGTACATTTTTTTGAGAATAGAATAGATAGCTAACAATAGACTGACCAACAGGCCCCTTCCCAGAGAGCAGCCGGGACTTACGCTCCGGTCCTCTAAAAGCTATCGCCATTAGTCCAGAATAATGGAGAATTCCGGGGAAAAAAGTAGAGGAAAACATAACAGGGTCAGGCGCAAGCACAATTAAGTGTTGCAGATCGGGGAGCTTGGAGACGTTACGCAAGTCGTGACATGAATAATTATGGGTTACTATGGCTTAGGAGCTTTGGCCGTTAGGCGTTTCTAATTCCTGAAGGAGGAGTTCGTAACTGTGGAGGCTGTTGCTCCCGATATTTATCGAGACGATTTTTAAATGCATGGATTGACTCTGCACCAACAACTTCGGAAGGTAGTCTATTCCAAATGCTCACTATGAAGTACGGGAAAAACTGCTGACTGGGAGTACCTAGTTCTTCGATCTTTGTGCTTGAGTTTCTGGCCATTGTTTCGTAAACATTTTCGTCTCTCTCAAAGAGTTCCGCTGTAGGCCCATCGTTGAAGCCATTCAAATACTTGAACGTTTCAAATAGTTGGCCCCTCAATCGCCACTTGTTTTGTGATTAAATGTCGAACAAAAGTAGGCTCAAGAAAATTTTTAAAATTTCAAAAACGAATTCCCTGACATTATATATTAACAGAGAGGGGTTAAAAGTTTTGTCCTATGTTGAATGGAAATAAATCAAATACAAAGAATAACACAAATATCCGAGCCTTGTGTTCAAAGCAAAAATTTGCCACTAAAATAATAAACAATATTTTCAAAATTACTCAAAAAGATGTACTTTTTTATAGTTATTGACATTTACGTAGAAGCATAATATTAAACAAAGGATTTTTTACAGATACAATCTCTCCCCCCTCCTCCATGGAGAATGTTCCTGCACAAATATGAAGAGTATTCACTAATACTTTGGACTAGATCCTTTTATTTTTATATTTGGGTTTGGTGAAAAAGGTACACCTCCCCTTAACGGAGTTCCTAGTGACTCCTAGCGTAATATCTAGCCGACTGTTGGTTTTTACGTGAAATCTAGTACGACATTAGCTATATTTTATATTGAAACAAATATGTTAAAGTATTTTAATGATAAATCGTATGGTATATGTCCATTCCTTGACTTAAGGAAGGCATGTGATATAGTTGAGAAATTGGTGTTGTTAAAAAACTCGATCATTCGTGGTACAGCGAATGCACTAAATTCAGGTCATGCTCTCTGTAATAATGTCATGTCTCAAGTTTTGCTACGAACATTCGAGTCCCCCAAGGTAACGTGCTGGGACCATTATTATTCAATATTTTTATTGATGATATAACTACCCTCGGCATGCAGTGAGTTCTATTTGCAGATGATGCAACGTTTTGTACTAGTAGATAGAATTCTCACTCAGCCATAACCGATACTGATATATTTTAAATAGGATGGGTGAATAGTCAAGTCAGAATAGATCAATTGCTCATGAAGATAAAACTAAGCCAATGGTATTCAGTTCATACTCTCGCCCTGAGTTAACTGCTGTTTCTTTTAGTGGTAAGAAATTAGTACGAGTGTATCAAATGCAACATATTGGATTAGTTCTCGGTGGTAAACTGACCGTCAAAGCCTATACTGAAGAAGTGGTTCGAAAGCTCAGTTGAGTTAACACCTTTATTATTCTCACACATCGATAGTTAAAAAGATTCTAAAATCTATCCTAATCCAATAAAATTGAGAACATGTCCACTGAAAGTGAGTGCTCACTTAGGGGAAATCTGACTAAATAATGTTAAAGTCATCTAACTATCTAATCAACTTTAAGATTGCAATTATTGATTGACAAATCAGTAACTATACGCATCCTAAAAAATAATTTCACGCTAATATGCACACATCAGCACCTCCTTCATAGAAATATCATGACTCTCCTTGTAAAATATTTATTGCAGCTCACTGTCATAAAATATGATTACTGCACTCATCACAACCTCTTCATTTACATAAATATACTTTGGCTTTACTATGCTAACTAATGGAACAAGGAAATTTTCTATTTAAAATTCAGACAACTATTGCAGCATAAAGTAACATCAACCAAATCCTTTTTAGGGATTGCTGTAATGACTGACAAAAGTTTTTAAAAAGATATATAAAAGTTTGGTGCGACATTGGCTGAATTAATTCTTCTGGCAATTGATTATAAGCCTTAACAGCTTGGAATATTGTAAAGTGTTTTTCTATTTCCAGGCGTACAGTTGGCAAATTAAAGCGAGTATTTCGTGTATCATATTGATTACTTGGAAGTAAATGGCTGAAATGAGACATAGAGTAGGGTGTTTTACCTGATATTGCCTTACGTACAAATTTCAAGACAAAATAACGAAATACCTCTCTTAAATTTCGGAGTTTTAACTGACAATATATGTTATTCGTCGAAAGAAATAGTTCATTATTGTGATCTCTTTTCACATTCAGTATTATCCGAAGCGTACCATTCACCAATGTATTAACACGTCTCAATACATTGTCAGTCGCTCTACCCCAAATTACTATCCCAAATGTTATCTGTGAATACAGTAATGCATAATAGAACAGAAACAATTATTCTTTAGACAGATATTTACCGAGAGCAGAAATTGCGCCTTATGCATTTGCTAGTTTATTGCACAGGGTAGCAAGATATTCTGAAAAAGAAAGCATTCGATCAGCAGTCACTCCGAGATACTTGAATGTTAAGACCCTTTATACACCTTTATTGTTCTGACATTACAATACATATTCATTCAGTCAAAAATAAAACTAGAGTACCGGAAATATGGAGAACGCGTCCACTGAAAGCGTATACCTTTATGGGATATCAGTCATAAAATCGTCAATAATGTCATTACCTACTTAAAACAAAGTTCAATTATATCTAGTAGGTACAGATTATTTTCACATATCTAATTGTCAGTCTTACACCTTTACACCACTATTCATTCTCATTTTCTCACATATACAGTATACAAAGCATTTCGAAACTGACATGCTAAAATTGACGAGCTAAAATTAGAATGCGCCCTTCCAAATGCACTGCTTGCCCATGGTACGCCTAGCAGAACAGATGTCAATAGATAAAATTTATACAAGGCACTCTAACATGTCAAGCTAAATAAAATATTAACTTTGTAGACCAAGATCTCATCTAACTCCCTTACCACTTGGGTGAATTGTCCAGAACTGCCGACAATCAAAACAATTTCGCAAAATCTAAATGCAACCTGCCCCAGTAGGTAGCACATTTCAGATACACATTATGATGACAGCAATCAACAACATCAATAATAATACAGCATAGTACCCTTATGGCTGCTACGTCAAGAATATATGATGCAATAAGTCACAAGTAGCTCAATACAAAAGAATATGCACAACACATTAGTCTATCCAACACCGGATCTAAGGCTGCAGATTACAAGTATGAAGGGCAAATGGGCAGAACCCAGGATTTCACTCCCCACCCATCAGTGACCGAGCGAAACGCCCACGCTGAAACCCCATTTGCATCAGTAGTATTTTTTTCCCTGCTGCAACCATATTGGACCTCATTAAACACCCGCTGTGCATCAAAAAACTATGTTATACGAGAGTGAATTAGTTTTTCAAATATCTCGTTAAAAACTGATAAAGTTGCAATTGGTCTCAAATTAGAAAGAGAATTCAAACTTCCTGACTTATGCAGAGGCACGATTCTAGCTAATTTTAGTATATCAGGGTAGATACCCACGGATTATCTGGAAGACATTTCACAAGTTCGCTAGCTACAATGGAGAAATATTCGTTGAATTCGTTAGCTAAGTTAATTCCATGGACAGCGTTACTGTTAATTTGTATTTCCTTGATTTGATGCGGTAGACGACAATGCAAGTCGTTTACGATTCGCCACACCTTCACATGCTTACCGGCCAATTTCTTTATGTGAATTAGATAGTAATTCTCTCAGAGGATCTCACAATAGAATTTAACATATTACCAAACGTGGTATATAATCTTTTATAAATAACGTTTGAACGATACAACTGGAAAAGTTTGTGTTTCTTTCTGACGAGTAGTTTAATATCTTTAGTGATCCATTTAGCTCCACTGTGATGCGATATCCTCCGTATTAATGGAAATGCCGAGTCATACAGCTTATACAGGCTGTCCAGAAGGGACTCCAATTCTTCCGAGGGGTTACCAGCGCAGTGAGAGGCTCCCGGAGATTCAGATGGGAGATATCGAGGACAAACTTATCAATACCGTTACGATCACTGTACTTACGGTAATAGAAACACTCTTTGTTCTCAATACCACTATCAAAAATTGCATGAACCGGCAAATGATCCGAAATGTCCACACTCACAACTCCACTTCTGTTAATGCCGCGAAAAGTCGGATTACTCAAAATGTGATCCAGCAAAGAATATCTAGTTATAGGATTATGAGAAGAAAGTCGCATTGGCAGGTCGATCAAAGGAAAATATTCGTATCCAGTCAAGGAGGTGATATAATCTTTTACTTGTTGTAGATTTAAAGGACTGTAAAGATTGATAATTAAATCGCCACATATAATGGTAGGAACTGCTCTAGTTAATTTTGGGAAGTAATCGTTCTGAAGCACGATATTATTAGCTTAGTTGTTTTTCGATTTAGTTTTGCTGTGAGCAACTCAAATTATTTTTGAGGTCGGTTCAGTCATTTCTTTCACCAAATGACCATGAGTTCCTCACATAAATAGCAATGCCGACCCCATTATTATCACGGTACAAACTGTATTTTGTGTATCCACTAATACTAAATACAACATCAATTTCTAGGGTCAACCAGGTTTCAGTTACAGCAATGACATCCAACTGAGTACGAGCAGAGAAAAATTCCTGTGAAAGACTAAAATTCTGTCTTATACTTCTAATATTTATTGATAATATCCCAAATTCATTCGGCTGCAGTTGTATTTTGTTAAAATCAGATAATAACTCATGACTACACTTATTGTTAGGTATATCCCGTACATTATTACCACGAATGAAAAATCTGGTTTGGTCCATCACGAATTGAAAGTCGAACTGGATGGAGGAAGATGGGCAAAGTTTTTTTATGTCTTCCTCTGACCTTATAGGGACACTCCTCATAGAATCGGTTTTGCAAACAAAAATTTTATCATTGTAAGGGTAGACGGACTTAATAACATTATTCTCTTTCATACACCTTAGCTTATATAACATTCCAGCTCTGAGCCGGGTCATATACTCAGCAGCAGGTTTCACGCTTTACAGCTTTGATGATCCTATTCCTCACCTCACCTCTTGGTATGAAATATTAAGTGTCCAGTTATGCCAATCGTGATACGTTCAAACTAATATATTATCCATTAGCTCATTCATTGTCAGAACAAAATATTATCATTTGGGTTGCAGCCCCAGGTTGTTACAATGGAAATTAGTAGAGCCCGGATATTGCTTGAAATAAATGCTTGATGCTTATTTTGCTTAAGCTGCTTAACAAATGGTAAAATTTTGTAGCGCTTAAAATGCTTGTAAGCGCCATGAAATTCTTTGCTAGCGCTTAAAAATTTTGTTAATGCTTAAAATTATTTGCTAGAGCTTAAGATTTTCCGGCAACTAGCCTACGTTTAAATTCTTCGGAGACCTTTTCTAATTTTGAGAGTTATGTTGTACCTATTTATTTATTTTGTGCAACAAGCCAACATACGCGAATAGCGCGTAAATAAGGCGTTTTTTTGTGACACATTCGTGATCAGAATCACCGTGATCATGATCATCGTGATCATTGAAAAGCACAAGAACGACCAACAATTTTGTAAGTAAACCAGAGACGCCATGTCCATTTTCAAAATTTAAATTTCAATCGTATTTACACAAAAGACGGTGGAGAATGGATTTCTAGAAATTGTTATTTNTGATCATTGAAAAGCACAAGAACGACCAACAATTTTGTAAGTAAACCAGAGACGCCATGTCCATTTTCAAAATTTAAATTTCAATCGTATTTACACAAAAGACGGTGGAGAATGGATTTCTAGAAATTGTTATTTATATAGAAGTACTTAATGCATTTCGATCATGCACAGGCATATAACTAAGAGCGTGGGCACACTTATACCAAATTTGCATTGCAACGCAATTTTATATTCGATTGCGCTGCAGCGCCCTAAGCTTCGGCTCGAACTGAAAAGAAAATAAGGTAGGAGTCGTTTTTTGCAGTTTGTATGTTATGACAAACAGCAATGGTAAAGCTTTTAGAATACATCCTACATCTTTCTTCTGTGTTAGTTTAAAGTCGCAATTTCGCACAGTTTTAGCTTGATATTCAAGCATCATTATTATTAGTAGTAGTCACGGCAACGAGATGGCCGGAGGGAAAATTGCATGACTGGGAAATTCCTGCAATATTGTGCCCACGCTTCAACGAAACTACAATTCTAGAAGTCAGTACTACAAACAATCATAATAATATTATCCAATTTATCCTTATATTTAACAAAACATCATGAACTTTGCATTTTAAATTTTGAATTTTGCTTGTCTAACGGCTGGAATTACTCTTTGATCATGCATGATCAGCCCGCTAGTGAAATCACGGTTCGATCATCACCAATGATCACGTTTGACTGATATCAGAATCACGTCAAAAAGTGGTCATAAACACGCACGGTTCATGCGGAATCCGGCGGAATGATCCGCAAGGTGTTCACGAAAAGACGCCTATAGAAATACCATGCACTTTACGTTGCTCTTTGGCACAACTCTGCAAAAAAAAAATGGTGCGGCTTCTGTGGCTTTTCACACGAAGAGCTCCATTTTCCCAACAAACTTTTTCAAGCTCGCCTATATCGACTGAGTTGGTTCAAGGACTGAAATTCACTTACAATTTCTAACTGGCTTTTTCAACTGTTCCGTATCTAGGAAAGATTTTTAAATGTTCTTTCCGTTCTGTCACCGAAACTTTCAATTACTAATTGCTGCAAATTTGTAGGCTTACAGCGGGAAAAAGGCTAATATTATGATGCGTGTTACTTTTTTGTTACCTAGAGCGGAACGCCGAAGGTCTATGCCCCGAATAATGCCCGCTTAGAGTTGTTTTTCGTATTGACTTAGCTCTAAAAATGCTTGCAATGAGATCTTGTTTGTTTTAAGCGTTTATAATAGGAAAATGTTGGTGCTTATTTTGCTTTGTATTTTTTCCCGCCTAAAGTACAATGCTTGAATTCGGCAACATAAGCGCTTACTTTGGATGCTATACTTGCTTATTTTTGCTGCTTAAAACGCTTCAACCGTTGTTGCTTAATGCCCGGGCTCTAGTAATTAAATGATATTAAATAGAATTCTAAATTGAATATAACATTGATCAACTGTACAGTGATACTCGTATGTACTATACCTTACAAATGATGCAATTTCAAGATGTATGAAACTATTTACTGCTTGCGTTTTTCCGGTCATTTATACATAGCCATCCTCAAATATTCCAAAATTATTAAGGCTCATTTATTCACCAACACACTGAGGAACTGAGACACTCAATCTCCCAAATGTGGGTGTTAACGTAAAAAAAACGTTCAATTGCTTTTTCATCGCCGTCTCTTGTTAATAAAGTGCCGACGTACTTATTACATCCAATAACTAATAACGTATTCAAAAAGCGACGTAACAACTACGTGATACATTTACACTAATATAATTATTCCTTGTTTTCAAAAAGTTTTATTTCTTTCTCCAGCGATTGTGCTGATTTATCGTTGTGTGTGTACTGCAGTTCGAAATGTCTTAAAAATTTGTATTGTAATGTATGTCTGTGTGTAATAAGCCAATCAAACCTTTTATTACCTCCGCCAAGGTGGTAATGTGTTGTCGAGTTTGTCTTGTATGTCTGTCTGTCGTTTTGTCTGTCACCAAGATTACTCAAAAAGTTATGGACGGATCTTTATCAAATTTACAGAGATTGTTAGACATGTTAGGAGCAACAAATTATTAATTTTTCGTAAAGATCCGTCCAATCGTTTATTTGTGTGTCTCTTCTGTCGTAGAACCATAACTCAAACTGTTACGGACAAATTTTTATGCAACTTTCGTGAGTTGTTAGGTATATAAAGCAGAGTTCATGAGTAAATTTTTGTGATGATGTTTATTCCTTTGTCTCTGTGTTTGATTTTATATCTGCTTGCAAAGTAACTCTAAGAGTTATGAACGGATCTCTATGAAAGTTACACGAACTGTTAAAAATGATAAGACATATAAATGATCATACTTTGATTTTAGAATCTAACTCAAAAAATTACGGAAAGATTTTCAAAAAAATTGCACAATGTAATTGCTATCAGGAGGCACAAATGACCAAATTTTGGTGATGACAAAAAGGAAATCCTAGTTTCAGGATAAACTTGAATTTTTCGTTATTATTGCCTTGCTTAGTGCCAAGATGCGCTCTCAGAGTGATCTAGATAGTGTTATAAATATTGTTTCACTAATATAATATATGTATAGTTATTCTTAATATAATATTTGTATTAATATGATACAGTTCTACAGCTTCTTTGCGAGCTGATAGCCGTGTACGCATGAATACAGCACACCGCTTAAACTCCTAGCTTGAAATATCATGTAGCTAGCTAACTTCACAAAGTTAATCGTTCCCCTTTGGCAGCGTTTCATTGTACGAATGAGAGAAAGTTCTTATGATTAAAAAAAATTAGTCCTGTTTAAATGTTTTAGTACAGCGCATAATGAAATCACTTACATAAAATGCTCAAAATAGATCCAATTTAACATGCAACGCTGAAAAAAAAAAAACATTTCAAGTGGAGCCCTTGTGAACCTCAGCTCGATCCTAAGGTGTAGCACCACCTCATACGACAGGAGTATAACAGACACTGAACCAAGGCCCTCTAAGTACCGCAACCTTAACTATAGTCCCTGAACAGAAACTGCTGGCACGCAAACTACAGCCGCCTAGACATCCTCTCGTTCTCTCTTTGCTGCAGAGGGCTATACATTTAGGATGTTGTACATGTAAAGTTTGCAAGGTGTGAACAAAATTATAATCCTAGTAACATAAGCGACTGCCAAGAAGCAGTTTCGCAATTTTAGCTCATGCGACGGCCAAAAAATTTGTTAGGAGAATTTGAAGTCTCTTAAGCCGACCCGTCCTGAACGAATCTCTGAAAACCAGCTTCAAACCGCTGTTTTTATCGTATTTTCAAGAGCCTGTATGAACGTGTTGTTAGAATTTAGGGAACTTTTTGAATCATGGTAAGTAATGACAACTAATGTCTATCAGGATATAAAAATACATTGCAATACACTGTAAAAAACTTTTACGTGAAATGACAGAAAGTGTCCGGCAGCCCATTCGCCGGACACTTTCCAACTTTCTGTTTAATCGTACCAGGAAGTATTTAGAGATTCCGTCAATAAGCGGATTCTTTTCTGTAACAGAAAGAAAAACAACTTCCAGCTAGAATACAGATTGTGAAATTTCATTCCGTTGTTTGTGGTTCTTTTGAAAAAGCAAGGTGCCTGGGCCGGATTCGAACCCACGCCCTTCAAACTTTGAAGGCAGCGCCCTAGCCAATCAAGCTATGAAAGCTCTTCCTACATAGTGGTCAAAAAAGGGTCATGTGTATCCAGCACACAATTTTTTGGTAAAGTTATGAACGGATCTTCACAAAAATTGCAGAAACAGTTAATAACTATTGAAAGGCACAAATGATTAGAGTTTAGTGTTGATACAAAGAAAATCATAGTTTTAGAACCAATTTTAATTTTGGCTTGGCGAAGGTATGCTTACTCAGAGTGCTCTCTATAGTTGGTATTGTAATCTCTCTAATAGTTAATGGCTCGGGAAGTTCAAGCAAATTCGATAAACACGCTAACATGGAACTTCTAGACCTGGAATCTGACGGATACGAGGTAAACTTTCCGGTAACACGCCTATCAACAGACACTTCCCGGTGATGCTACAGAAACAATGCATTAATCACCGTAATTAAACGGAACGTAATATTCTTTCTGTGATCAATGAGAAGCACAGGCTCTTTCAGCGAAACGACGGACACTTTAGGTATATTTATAAAACGGAGAAAACTACAGACATTTCTCTAATTTCTACCGGTTGAAATGCTTATTTTTTTCACAGTGTAGGTATAACATAAAAGATACACCAAGAAGCCTCCTCTCAGAAGAACAGAGCATTTGTAGCGAAGGTTTAATTAACCAGTCACTGTAACGATAGAATTGAAGCGCATCAAACCTCAGTTTCGATTGCCAACAAGCTTGTTTGTTAAAACCAAACGTGAAGCGCTTCAGAAATAGAAAATCAGCTAAAGTTCAACTTGACCCATTTACACACCTTCCATATAATTTGTTGCTTCCGTGTCTCTCGGATGTTCGATACAATATCTTTCAATTTGATGCACCGAATGGCCTCTTCGCTGAATTTTAGTTCTATCAGTAGACCCAGCGTGCAGCCAACAGCTCACTTCCATTGCCTCAAGTGTTCCCACACATCCCCTCAATAGTATCAGTACACCCAGCGTGCAGCAAACAACTCACTTCCATTACCCCAAATGTTCCCCACACATCCCCTCAATTGCATCAGTACACCCAGCGTGCAGTACACAGCTCACTTCCATTGCCTCAAGTGTTCCCCACACATTCCCTCAATCGTATCAGTACACCCAGCGTGCAGCACACAGCTCACTTCCATTGCCTCAAGTGTTCCCCACACATCCCCTCAATTGCATCAGTACACCCAGCGTGCAGTACACAGCTCACTTCCATTGCCTCAAGTGTTCCCCACACATCCCCTCAATTGTTTCAGTACACCCAGCGTGCAGCACATAGCTCACTTCCATTGCCTCAAGTGTTCCCCACACATCCCCTCAATTGCATCAGTACACCCAGCGTGCAGCACACAGCTCACTTCCATTGCCTCAAGTGCTCCCCACACATCCCCTCAATTGTATCAGTACACCCAGCGTGCAGCAAACAGCTCACTTCCATTGCCTCAAGTGTTCCCCACACATCCCCTCAATTGTATCAGTACACCCAGCGTGCAGCACACAGCTCACTTCCATTGCCTCAAGTGTTCCCCACACATCCCCTCAATTGTATCAGTGCATCCAGCGTGCACAAACCGCTCACTTCTATTGCTCCAAATGTTCCCTACTCAGTTCCTCCGTTGCATCAGAACATCCAGCGTGCAGTAAACAGCTCACTTCCATTGCTCCAAACGCTCCCTAGGCATCCCCTCAATATTGTATCAGTACACGCAGCCTGCAGCAAACAGCTCATTTACGTTGCCCCAAACGTTCCCCAGACTTCCACTCAGTTTTATCAGTACATCCACTATGCAACAAACAGCTCACTTCCATTGCTCCAAATGTACCCCACAGAGCCCCTCAGTTGCATCAGTACACCCAGCATCAAGCAAACAGCTCACTTCCATTGCGCCGCCGGAAGGACCGTTCAGATGAACAAAGATCTGTAAGATCAAACCTATTATCATATCAATGCAGCTCTGTAGCTGATGGTCCGAAGAGTTTTCGCCCTCCCATTTCGCCAATTCGTATAAAAGTGACTGGAAATGGTCAATGCGATCTGCAATTCCGT
>LQNS02000211.1:6984324-6996089 GCA_001587735.2 Parhyale hawaiensis | reverse complement strand
AAAGCACAAGAACGACCAACAATTTTGTAAGTAAACCAGAGACGCCATGTCCATTTTCAAAATTTAAATTTCAATCGTATTTACACAAAAGACGGTGGAGAATGGATTTCTAGAAATTGTTATTTATATTGAAGTACTCAATGCAGTTCGATCATGCACAGGCATACAACTAAGAGCGTGGGCACACTTATGCCAAATTTGCATCGCAACGCAACTTTATATTCGATTGCGCTGCAGCGCCCTAAGCTTCGGCTCGAACTGAAAAGAAAATAAGGTAGGAGTCGTTTTTTTGCAGTTTCTACGTTATAACAAACAGCAATGGTAAAGCTTTTAGAATACATCCTACATCCTACTTCTGAGTTAGTTTAAAGTCGCAATGACGCACAGTTTTAGCTTGACATTGAAGCATCATTATTATTAGTAGTAGTCACGGCAGCGATATGGCCTGAGGGAAAATTGCATGACTGGGCAATTTCTGCAATATTGTGCCCACGCTTCAACGAAACTACAATTTTAGAAGTCAGTACTACAAACAATCATAATATTATCCAATTTATCTTTATATATAACAAAACATCGCGAACTTTGCATTTCAAATGTTGAATTTTGCTTGTCTAACGGCTGGCATTACTTTTTGATCATGCATGATCAGCCCGCTAGTGAAATCACGGTTCGATCATCACCAATGATCACGTTTGACTGCTATCAGAATCACGTCAAAAAGTGGTCATAAACACGCACGGAGCATGCGGAATCAGGCGGAATGATCGACCAGGTGTTCATGAAAAGACGCCTATAGACACATCATGCACTTTACGTTGTTCTGTGGCACAACTCTGCAAAAAAAAACAAGATGGTGCGCCTTCTGTGGCTTTTCACACGAAGAGCTCCATTTTCCCAACAAACTTTTTCAAGCTCGCCTATATCGACTGAGTTTGTTCAAGGACTGAAAGTCACTTACAATTTCTAACTGGCTTTTGCAACTGTTCCGTATCTTAGAAAGATTTTTAAATATTCTTTCCATTCTGTCACAGAAACTTTCAATTACTAATTGCTGCAAATTTGTAGGCTTACAGCGGGAAAAAGGCTAATTCTATGATGCGAGTTACTTTTTTTTACCTAGAGCGGAAAGCCGAAGGTCTGTGCCCCGAATAATGCCCGCTTAGAGTTGTCTTTCGTATTGACATAGCTCCAAAAATGTTTGCAATGAGATCTTTTTTGTTTTAAGCCTTTATAATAGGAAAATGTTGGTGCTTATTTTGCATTGTAATTTTCCCGCCTAAAGTACAATGCTTAAATTCGGCAACATAAGCGCTTAGTTTGGATGCTATACTTGCTTATTTTTGCTGCTTAAAACGCTTCAACCGTTGTTGCTTAATGCCCGGGCTCTAGTAATTAAATATAAATAGAATTCTAAATTGAATATAACATTGATCAACTGTACAGTGATACTCGTATGTACTCTACCTTACAAATGATGCAATTTTAAGATGTATGCAACTATTTACTGCTTGCGTTTTTGCGGTCATTTATACATAACCATCCTCAAATATTCCAAAATTATTAAGGCTCATTTATTCACCAACACACTTAGGAACTGAGACACTCAATCTCTCAAACGTGGGCGTTGATGTAAAAAAACGTTCAATTGCTTTTCCAGCGCCGTCTCTTGTTAATAAAGTGCCAACGTACTTATTACATCCAATCACTAATAACGTATTCAAAAAGCGGCGTAACAACTACGTGATACATTTACACTAATATAGTTATTCCTTGTTTTCAAAAAGTTTTATTTCTTTCTCCGGCGATTGTGCTGATTTATCGTTGTGTGTACTGCAATTTGAAATGTCTTAAAATTTGTATTGTAATGTATGTCTGTGTGTAATAAGCCAATCAAACCTTTTATTACCTCCGCCAAGGTCGAGTTTGTCTTGTATGTCTGTCTGTCGCTTTGTCTGTCACCAAGATTACTCAAAAAGTTATGGACGGATCTTTATCAAATTTACAGATTGTTAGACATGTTAATTGCAACAGATTATTAATTTTTCGTAAAGATCCGTTCAATCGTTCATTTGTGTGTCTCTTCTTTCGTAGTACCATAACTCAAACTGTTACGGACAAATTTTTATGCAACTATCGTGAGTTGTTAGGTATATAAAGCAGAGTTCATGAGCAAATTTTTGTGATCATGTTTATTACTTTGTCTCTATGTTTAATTTTATATCTGTTTGCAAAGTAACTCAAAGAGTTATCAACGAATCTCTATGAAATTTACACGAACTGTTATAAAAGATATAAATGATTATACTTTGATTTTAGAATCTAACTCAAAAAATTATGGAAAGATTGTCAAAAAAATTGCACAATATAATTGCTCTCAGAAGGCACAAATGACCAAATTTTGGTGACGATAGAAAGGAAATCCTCGTTTCAGGATAAACTTGAATTTTTCGTTATTATTGCCTTGCTTAGTGCCAAGATGCGCTCTCAGAGTGATCTAGATAGTGTTATAAATATTGTTTCACTAATATAATATATCTATAGTTATTATTAATATAATATTGGCATCACTTTCACTAATATAATATTTGTATTAATATGATACAGTTCTACAGCTTCTTTGCGTGCTGATAGCCGTGTACGCATGAATGCAGCACACCGCTTAAACTCCTAGCTTGAAATATCATGTAGCAGCTAACTTCACAAAGTTAATCGTTCCCCTTTGGCAGCGTTTCATCGTACGAATGAGAAAAAGTTCTTGTGATTAAAAAAAAATTAGTCCTGTTTTTAAAGTTTTAGTACAGCGCATATTGAAATCACTTACAAAAAAATGCTCAAAATAGATCCAATTTAGCATGCAACGCTGAAAAAAAAAAAACATTTCAAGTAGAACCCTTGTGAACCTCAGCTCGATCCTATGGTGTAGCGCCACCTCACACGACAGGAGTATGACAGGCACTGAACCAATGCCCTCTAAGTACCGCAACCTTAACTAGTCCCTGAACAGACACTGCTGGCACGCAAACTACAGCTGCCTAGACATCCTCTCGTTCTCTCTTTGCTGCAGAGGGCTATACATTTAGGATGTTGTACATGTAAAGTTTGCAAGGTGTGAAAAAAATTATAATCCTAGTAACATAAGCGACTGCCCAGAAGCAGTTTCGCAATTTTAGCTCATGCGACGGCCAAAAAATCTGTTAGGAGAACTTGAAGTCTCTTAAGCCGATCCGTCCTGAACGAATCTCTGAAAACGAGCTTCAAACTGCTGTTTTTTCGTATTTCAAGAGCCAGTATGAACGTGTTGTTCGAATTTAGTGAACTTTTTGAATCATGGTGAATAATGAAAACTACTGTCTATCAGGATATAAAAATACATTGCAATAGGCATAATATAAAAGATGCACCAAGAGGCCTCCTCTCAGAAGAACAGAGCTTTTGTAGTGAAGGTTTAATTAACCAGTCACTGTAACGATAGAAATGAAGCGCATCAAACCTCAGTTTCGATTGCCAAATATGCTTGTTTGTTAAAACCAAACGTGAAGTGCTTCAGAAATAGAAAATCAGCTAAAGTTCAACTTGACCCATTTACAAACGTTCATAAAATTTGTTGATTCCGTGTCTCTCGGATGTTCGATACAATATCTTTCACTTTGATGCACTGAATGGCCTCTTCGCTGAATCTTAGTTCCATCATTACACCCAGCGTGCAGCAAACAGCTCATTTCCATTACCCTAAATGTTCCCCACACATCCCCTCAATTGCATCGGTAGCTATAACCAGCCTGCAGCAAACCGCTCACTTCTATTGCTCCAATGTTTCCCACATATCCCCTCAATTGTATCAGTACACCCAGCGTGCAGCAAACAGCTCACTTCCATTACCCTAAATGTTCCCCATACATCCACTCAATTATATCAGTACACCCAGCGTGCAGCAAACAGCTCACTTCCATTACCCTAAATCTTCCCCATACATACCCTCAATTGTATCAGTACACCCAGCGTGCAGCAAACAGCTCACTTCCATTACCTTAAATGTTCCCCACACATCCCCTCAATTGTATCAGTACACCCAGCGTGCAGCAAACAGCTCACTTCCATTACCCTAAATGTTCCCCATACGTCCCCTCAATTGTATCAGTACACGCAGCGTGCAGCAAACAGCTCACTGCCATTACCCTAAATGTTCCCCATACATCCCCTCAATTGTATCAGCACACCCAGCGTGCAGCAAACAACTCACTTCCATAACCCTAAATGTTCCCCACACATCCCCTCAATTGCATCGGTAGCTATAACCAGCCTGCAGCAAACCGCTCACTTCTATAGCTCCAATGTTTCCCACACATCCCCTCAATTGTATCAGCACACCCAGCGTGCAGCAAACAACTCACTTCCATTACCCTAAATGTTCCCCATACTACCCTCAATTGCATTGGTAGCTATAACCAGCCTGCAGCAAACCGCTTACTTCTACTGCTCCAATGTTTCCCACACATCCCCTCAATTGTATCAGTACACCCAGCGTGCAGCAAACAACTCACTTCCATAACCCTAAATGTTCCCCACACATCCCCTCAATTGTATCAGTACACCCAGCGTGCAGTAAACAGCTCACTTTTATTGCTCCAAATGTTCCCTACTCAGTTCCTCCGTTGCATCAGAACATCCAGCCTACAGTAAACTGCTCATTTCCATTGATCCAAACGTTCCCTAGACATCCCCTCAATATTGTATCAGTACACACAGCCTGCAACAAATAGCTCATTTCCGTTGCCCCAAACGTTCCCCAGACTTCCCCTCAGTTGTATCAGTACATCCACCTTGCAACAAACAGCTCACTTCCACTGCTACAAATGTTCCCCACAGTGCCCCTCAGTTGCATCAGTACACCCAGCATCAAGCAAACAGCTCACTTCCATTGCGCCGCCGGAAGAACCGTTCAGATGAACAAAGATCTGTAAGATCAAACCTATTATCATATCAATGCAGCTCTGTAGCTGATGGTCCGAAGAGTTTTCGCCCTCCCATTTCGCCAATTCGTATAAAAGTGACTGGAAATGGTCAATGCGATCTGCAATTCCGTAATTTTGAGATAGCGTCCGAGCAACAGACACGACTGGTCGTGAACTGAAGAGCATCGTGTTTGTTTTTGCTGACGGTGCACTGAAGGCTTATGGAGGTTCCACGTTACGCTCACATTGTCTCATTCATTAAGTTATTTTGAATTGCCCCTTACTGGGGAGAACTACTGAGAAATTGCTATATTTTTATTGGCTGAAGTTCGTACTTAGCCTGTTCAAAAGCCTGTCTGCTTTGACGGAACATTGGAGGTATTTTTATTCCTTTCATCCCTGTAATGTACAAGTTCATTATTATGGAAGAGATTTCAGTGACTGTCCGTGCCATTGGTGTATTTAGTAAGCTTCAACAAGCATTTGAATCTCATATTCATTGTTAGCGTCAAAAATGAAAGTGCTATCCTGTATTGTAACGAGAAAATAAGCTAAGAAGACTGATATTTTACAGTTCCATCTCGTCTAGTATGGTAATACCTGAACTCTATGCCCTGTTTTTCTATTAATTTTAGTATTAGCACGAAATATGGCCGAGTCTCGTAGTCTACTTTCCTCTACAGCGTAGTATCATAAGGTAATTGATATATGCAGTAATTAGAGTATGTTGGTGAATCGTATTTGTTAAAGTTTACAGCGTTCCGCAGGACAGGACAGACAATAATTATTTGT
Organism: Parhyale hawaiensis; assembly: GCA_001587735.2. Taxonomy (NCBI): domain Eukaryota; kingdom Metazoa; phylum Arthropoda; class Malacostraca; order Amphipoda; family Hyalidae; genus Parhyale; species Parhyale hawaiensis. The sequence goes on along the minus strand of LQNS02000211.1, from coordinate 6,990,342 downwards.
TCTGAAACATAGACTAAACTTTAGGACAGTATATTTATAGACAGGAGAGGTGAGGTTCAATGTGCCACAGCCTAATGATTTGCTGGTAAATTCATTATTTAAAGGTATTTCGAATAAAAAATCAACAAGCATACTCTTCAGACATTCATACATGAGTTGAGATATAATTAAAATCATCAATTCAATGACAAAATTTAATATGACACCATAAAATTAACATTTCACCAATGCAGGCAGTGTGCAATCTGTGCGTGTGTTCGGGAACTGTGGGGCGCCTGCCGTATTACAGGAACTGTACTGTCTACGTATTCAGAACAATCAATGTACTACGAGTGTACACAACCATATTCATACAATGATTGAGTATACAAGGGACTGCGACTGCACTGATGTAGCCACATTTAGCTAAGGCAGTCATATTTATTATAAATAATGTGTATAAAGCTTCGTTGTCCATCAGTAATTATAACCTTGAGATGAAGTTACATGCAGATGCACAGAATAAACAGACGTTGAAACGTACGGGGCTGCCGGCCGTACAAATGCAGGGTGCAGTGCACTATAGCGCAGGTCTTTGTTTATAGGGACCATTATCATAAAATCTATGGTAATTTCACTGATGTATGGTATTTTCACTCAAATTTTTTCACAAAACATGAAAAATGCCATTTTATGAAAAGTCACAAGTTTCCAGCAACTCAACTGAAATTTGAAAGCAATAAAACTGCAAATTTCTACAGGGTGAGGTGCAATACACCTCAGGTCTCCCTATGTAGGGTTAAGGTTCATAAGGTTAGTTCAGAACTGTTCATCACTACTGACAGCACAGACATTGTGCCACTACAGTAATGTCCAACCACTCTAGAAACACATAAAGCCCATTTAGCTCCAGAGACCAAATATTGATGTCTATTTTGTGTCTCTACTGAAATGAAAATTTAAATTTTTCTGTCAGTGTTACAAAAAATTAATTATCGCTACAGTGAGAATCAAGCGTGTAACGCATGTATTCGAAGTACCTGCAAATTATCTTACTGGCTTTTCTGCAAAACCAAGATTTTGCCGGTGTGATCTTTGCAACGACTTGTTAAGCTGCTTACTTCCCAGTAGTACTGTAGATTTAATTCATTTTACGAACTAATGTGTTGCTCATCGGACCGCTATTATTTCTAAGGTTTTACGGCATTACTTCTTCAGATCGCCGTTCATAGCTCATAGCAAAATGTGCTGACTTTAGAAGTACCGTTTGGTAGGGCTACAGTACATGGCTCATTGCAAGATACGTTTATTTGAAGTCTCGTACGGCAGATTTTCCATTCATAGCTCATTGCAAAATATTTTTACTCTGGGAGTCTCGTATGGTGGCAAATCGGCCATTCATAGCCTATTGCAAAATGCTCCAGCTTTTGAACTCTCGTGTACTTGCTTCTTCTACCCACAGCAGCAGAATGTTAGAATGTCAGCCTCGCATAGACTAAAACAGAAAATCGAGTCTCGTTGTCAGACAAGCGAATTCTTGTCGTGCTTGGCTTGTTCAGTCAGTATTTCCGGTATTTAGACGCTTCTATGAGGGTACTGACCCAAACCCAAAATAGGGATGATCGAAGTCAAAGTTGTCCTATGAGACATAGCTTTGACAATCTGCGGTTGATTGCAGCCGTGCACTCCTCTGGGGACAGCGGGAATCTATCTGCATCACGAAGCAGTGCATGTTGATTTTGCGCTTGCGGTGTGCTGTCAAGTTGAATTTACTTTTACCATTACGATTTTATCCATGACATTACCACGACAAAGTTATTAACTTATTACGAAGCACATTGACAACCAATTATTTTGTATTTTGTCCGCACCTACGCGACATTGCAAGTGCGCGACACGGCGTAGTTCTTAATAACATACTACAAAGAATATTGACTATCAGTCGCTGTGGATAACTCACCGTCTCGCAATATTCAGGCAGACAGCCTCTGCATGTATACCTGAGGTGGGCCAAGCTTTGCATAAGTTTTACATATTGTTACTTGCAGTTATTTTTGCCATCGCTATGCTCAAGATGATGAACAATGCCAATACTGCGGTCAGAAATGTATTAGGGAGATAAAATACATTCTTTATAGAGCTGTTCTCACTTTAGGTCGCCTTTATCTGTGTGGTAAATCCTCAATGGTTTATGCGGTATAAGCGACACCACGCTATTGGTTCTCAGTACGGAAACTCTGATAGCGAGCTGCTCCGAAACTTACTCTCCATGTGGGTAGAATGGCAAGCTGAGTGAGGTATCAAACATTCCTCACTTACGCGTAACTCCGATATCCAACACCAGTCTACCAAGCATTTCTAGACGCCTATACTGCATTCTTAAAGCATCTTTGCCCGATGAGTAGGTGAAGGTAAGTAAGAAGCGATGGAAAATACTCGTCAAAAATCGCTCAGGGTAAGTGCTGACGATAGTTCCTTGTGGTTTGTGCGATAGCTACGATGGAAGTTTGCAAGTAATCGCGTTGGGATCTTACGACCTGCAGACCGTGTGGGGTCTGTTGTGGGGACTGATTGCAGAGCTAAGACGATGACTGTTGTTCAGAGCAGCAGACCGTGTGGGGTCTGTTGTGGGGACTGATTGCAGAGCTAAGACGATGACTGTTGTTCAGAGTAGCAGACCGTGTGGGGTCTGTTGTGGGGACTGATTGCCGAGCTAAGACGATGACCGTTGTTCAGAGCAGCAGTCCGTGTGGGGTCTGTTGTGAGGACTGATTGCCGAGCTAAGACGATGACTGTTGTTCAGGGCAGCAGACCGTGTGGGGTCTGTTGTGGGGACTGATTGCCGAGCTAACACGATGACTGTTGTTCAGAGCAGCAGTCCGTGTGGGGTCTGTTGTGAGGACTGATTGCAGAGCTAAGACGGTGACTGTTGTTCAAAGCAGCAAATCCTGTGGGGTCTGTTGCGGGGGCTGATTGCAGAGCTAAGATAGTGACAGTTGTGCAGAGCAGCAGACCGTGTGAGGTCTGTTGTGGGGACTGCTTGCAGAGCAAAGATGGTGACTGTTGTGCAGAGCAACAGACCGTGTGTGGGGTCTGTTGTGGGGACTGCTTGCAGAGCAAAGATGGTGACTGTTGTGCAGAGCAGCAGACCGTGTGGAGTCTGTTGTGGGGACTGCTTGCAGAGCAAAGATGGTGACTGTTGTGCAGAACAGCAGACCCTGTGTGGGGTCTGTTGCGGGGACTGATTGTAGCTCTTAGGGCGCTGGCACACCAAACGCAGTTCAGCGAGAAGCTGGCAGGAAGGCAGGCTGGAAGAATTTGAGAAGAACGAAATGCATTGGAGCGTGCACACCGAACAGCGGCAGTGTAGCAGGCAGGTGCCGGCTAGTATAGCCAGCGCTCGGGCCTGCGGTGCGACCGATTCCTGCTCTAACTGCTTCTGCGTGCCTTACCAGACATGCGATACAGAGCTGCCACTCTTTAGGAATTTTCTCCAGATCTTGGGAATATGAGAAGGTTCCATCATTTTCAAACCAATTGGGGGAATTTTTCCAAGCGTAATACTGAGGAATTACGTAAATAATTTACTGTTACCTGTTACCACATACATTGAGATAAGCAAGAAGTTTTTATTTGTATTCTTTTATAACTATCTGTGGAACTTTCTTAAGATCTGGGAAAATCTAGAACTCCCATTTGGGGAATTTGATAAACTCTGAGTTTCATCGCTGGACTGCGATCAGAGTCCACCTGGATGTTGATCGTTGAGGATCTGCGTCAGGTGCGCACTGCTGCTCAGTGTTGCCAAATGAAAGTCGAACTTTCCTGCAAAATCGCTGCAGAAAAAAATCAGTATCTAGTTACAAAGAAAGAGAGAAAACATTATGATCCACCGATTTCTTGCTGAACTACAGTTTCAATGCAATTTCATCATAATTGATAGACAAGCGTGCATACTGTACGGGGGCTATGATCGTCTTATGAAATCCATCAATCCAATTTTTTTATCGCAACTTTTGGCAGTTTAAAATTTTTGTAATATTTGCTATGCCTCTTTATGGCATATTTTACCTTAAGAACAGCTCATAGAATAGGCAATCACATTTTGTTTCTAACCTTATCTTTCAAGGCGTTCATGGTACTGAATAATGCTCGACTTCGGCATTGGAATGGAGTAAAATTAGTTTTAAGGCAAATGCTGCCACATGCTTAAATTGGCCTCCTCCGGAACTACAAAAACCAATGATTTGTAAGTAGTGATATCATTAGATTCATTCAGTTACAAGCTAAATTTGCTATCAGTATCTAAATTTTCATTTAAATAAGTATCTCTAACAATCTCCACTACGTTTGCACACGTAGTGCGATGCATCACTGCCTTGGTATCGGTCCCGGATTCGGTATTTTTGCACAAGTCGTCCAGATGATCTCAGGACTTACTGTTATATGGCAGAAAATATACATGGCTGACTTGACTTCCACCGTAGATGTCTCATCTATTTTAACAACATATATAACTCCTAATCTGACATGGACTATCGAGTTTGTACTTTTTGTTGAACTTTTGAGCGTACTTTGCTTTATCTTTACTCATCGCGAGGCGATGGATATGCTGAATTACTTTATAAGTTCAACCGGCACTAAGAATAAGGATCATAATATAATAGATATGGTATTGCACTGAACAGATCCTGAACAAACAAATGACGCGATAACTCGATCTGTCTCACAAGGAACGAATTTAATACACTGTGGTACGTTCGGTAAAGTTACAATTTCCCTTCAATGCTGCAGTAATGAACAAAGGATAACTCGATCTGTCTTAAATGAACAAATTTGATACACGTTGGTACGGTCAGTAAAGTTACATTTTCTCTTCAATGCTGCAGTAATCAACGACGGATAATTTTATCGCAATTATTGAGCCTTACGGTGTGTCAATAGCATTAAATTCCGCATATAGTGTTGGATACGTCAGAAAAATGTCACAAATGCTAAAAATTCAAATTTTCTGCTTTTTCCTGCTAAATGAATGCTAAGCCAATTTTTGGATGCTAAACTTCTCAAAATTCTAAATCTAGCGTAAAATAATTAAACTGGCAACATTGCAAAGCTGCACCTTCGCTCCTGCTATACTACTCGTGCTGTGTAAGGCATACTGCCTGCCTGCCCGCTTGCCTGCTAGCTCAACTGCTCCTAGTGTGCCAGCGCCCTTAGACTGCGACTGTAGCTATGGCGGGAGCAGACCCTAACTATCGGTCTACGATAATGTGGAAGATAGATACCAAGCTCTGACTGGTAACCTGGAGTTGAATATGTAACCTGAATTCATGGGCAACAACAAAAAAAAACTCGCACGCTGCACAAACAAGAGTGAACTGCCAAGGTATAGCATCTGGCTAAATTTATATTATATTTTCATAATATCAGTGCTCTCACAAGTAACAAAACTTTTAGTATCCATGTCGTTGACGCCCTCTCGATCACGGTTCTTACGTCGTTGTGTTTTACAATGTTCCTTGACAGAAGAGTACGGCAAGTGAATATTCGTAATGAGTTGTAAATACAAGGAGCGTACAAATGAGATCGCATCGTTTTAGAAAACTACAGAAAGAACTCGCTAAAAGTACCAGTAATCTAATGATATTTATCCTAGTGAATTAACCGCGGTGCAACACAGCGCAGACTGGACAAAGCGACTGCCGTAGCTGAACAAAAGCAAATTTCGGGCCCGTAACGTTTGGGGTAATTCCAGTCATCGTAATTACCTTTGAAGCGCAACAAAGTTTTCACAATGAGCTTCAAAGCGGCAAGAATTGCTCCTGTTCTTCCCTAAAAATGTTTGCCGGGATGTTGTTTGTGTTCCATTTGGAGCCTAAGACCCGTTGTTCGGTGAGCGGGCTGCGTGAGAACTGCTACACGGTAATGGCTGCTTCTGCCGTGCTGTATCCTTGCTACCAAGCATCAGCGGCCGTGTCGCACTCAATAATTGCCACTGATGCGTTGTATCCACGCTGCTTATACGAATGGTACTGCATC
>LQNS02000211.1:6964360-6982922 GCA_001587735.2 Parhyale hawaiensis | reverse complement strand
TACTTTTAAGTATCTAGTATCTGTATCTAGATACATTTGGAAAGTTGTATCTAGTATCTGTATCTAGATACATTTTAAGGGTGTATCTAGTATCTAGTATCTAGATACATTTTTGAGTATCTATGCCCAGCTTTGATCATTTTACATACCAGTACACTCCGCGATGAAAATTACCGCTGAAGAACATGGCTTACGAGGAAAAATCTACAGTAGCATAGGTACGCATTATCGGGACGGTATTAATCACTATGAGTAATTTAATTTCAAATTTATAAACTTTGCTTGTTAAAATTGTATTTTAAAGAGCTTTTCTCGTCAAAATATTACAAAGGTCAAATGGAGGAGTGTTTTCTTACTAGTTCAAGCTTTATATATTAGTCGTTCGAAGGCGGTATTTCATGTGAATAAACAGTTACTCCGTCGACATTGCATTTTCTTTCTACTTTTCTGAGAAAATAGTAATAATTAGGGTAACTTAGCTAGACATGCATTGAAAATTATACAGGAAAGATTTCGTTTCAAGTTTCATGACTTCTCTCGGAGAAATTTGCGTTTTCTGTGGTTAAATGGAAAAATCTTGAGGGAAAACTGAATTACTCATAATTACTACGTGGTAGTTTATAATTTTACTGAGGCAAAAAAATGTTTGAAGCACAGTAGATGTTACCGGTGAGAGCCAAAATTTAGTATACTCTTTTGCTGCCAAAACTCATTTTATTCGCTACTCCGGAGCTTTAGAAGAAAGAAGAAGGTTCACCAAGTTATTTCTTCTGTAGTCGCTACTCCGGAGCTTTAGAAGAAAGAAGAAGGTTCACCAAGTTATTTCTTCTGTGTTCAAAATAGCCGAACATCAATTATCAGCCAATGGTACCGGGAATATTGGTTTAAGTGAATAAGGCACACTATTGATACTTGTGCAACACCGACGATCTTCTCCCCACCTGACGTCACACGAGAAGATGCGCAGAACCGTCTCAAAATGGTCAAGTGATGAATTAACCTGTTAACGTAGTTCAGTCAAGGTCCCACATGTCATCAAATAGCTCTCGCGATTAACGCTTACTGCTCCACAGCACCCCTGATATAGACGCCCTTCACCTCTACTTCGACGTCCTCGTCCACAGAGCCTCTCGACCGACGCTGCTGCACAGCTCATGAACTGCCAAAACACGTGTAAACGCAAAACAGATCATTCGGACATAGCAACACAACCACTCACCGTCACATATCAACGCGAACTGCTGCTCTAGCGCTGTTGCGGTACCAGCTGGTTTGCTAGTTACTCTAAACACTCGCCAAAATACCCTAAATTCCAGGTAAGCATAATCAGAAGACAAGAGCACCTTTGCTACAGATTTTAGAGATTGCAACACGTTATAAATTCAAGTAGCGTAGCAACTTTGCTGCACATGTGAGAGACTGCAACACGAGAAATGAGCACAAATACACCGCTTCCAAGTTACAAATTTCAAAAATTGAAGCGCTTTACATGCCCGGGTGGCATGTTATCATTCCTGCAGATCTGAGACTCTGACCCACGTCATATGTCCCGATTAGTGCAGACCCCTTACTACAGATCTCAGAGGTTACTTATTGTGAGATGCGAACCTCGCGATGTAGCATTCTTGATGCAGCACTCGGCAATGCCTCCACATTATAGGCGAGCTCAGACTTTTACAGACATGCCGACAATTGCTTGACTCGATGGTGCAGCAGATTTGTAGCAGGTGTCAGGAATAGCGTCACGTGAAATTGTTTCACACAACGGCATTACATCCTTGCTGTAAATCTCAGGAACTCTGTCACGCAGATCACTTAGATGAGCACTGCACTATTGTTAGCTACTGCAGATGATGAAGATTGTATCCTGCTACAAATTAATGCATTCAGCCCTATTGTATCCCTGCTGTGGATTTCGGGTTTGAAGCGAGTAACGTAGCGATGAGGTCGAATTAGTCGAGTTGACTCTAGGCTGCTAGCGGCAACGAAGGTTATTACGTGGGCGCTGGGCTTTTAACGGATGAGATTCAGTGATGCCACAGACAAGTGAACAGGCTTAGAAATTTCTTCTTCTGTATTCTTGCAACAAAATTTAAGACAAAGATGACGTCACAATTGATTGCTTGCTTCAAATCGTACGTTAGTAGCCACGATACCAGCTATACATCCCCAGCCGCGCTAAGAGACAACGATGACGTCATAACGCTCTCGAATAGTCGATTTGAGATGCGCTGAGTTGTACGTCTGTGTCTTCCTCTGTCTGTACTGTATAGTGGTAGTCTTACTTCAGATAGCAATAAATTACGTTGAGGTACAGCTATGCCTACAGCGACTTGGTCTCCTACATTCAAACTGGAAGACTTCCCTAGATCTAAACTGAGAGTGCAGCGACAAAAATAATAGTAATAATAACAGAGTCCTTTTGTCATCGGATCACCTGAACCAGATGATTTCAAGTGTCAAAAAACATACTAGCCTAAATATATATATACATATCTAGATCTGATTAGATTAGATAAGATTGAAGGAGCCGATTAAAGATAGATCTACAAACGCCCATTCAAACTTAAGGCTGTTGAAGGTATCATAACTTAGAGGGCGTAATTACGCCTTAGACCATTTACCTGAGGTTCAAGATTCTTTTCAAGTAAAAGCTAGGGTCTTTGATGGCAGAGCGACCAATCCATTTAACATGCTGCACTTAATTCCTCTTTAGGATAGCAATGCCGTTTTTCAGAGCATGCCGTGTAAGAAAGGATAATCACCACAAGTGAATTAGATGTTACGCATCAGCGTTCACTAGTATAATAACCTATAATCATTACACTTCTAATGTCAGTAAGTAACGAAAACTAAATTGAGCAAAAAGGGGTTAGTAGAGATACTAAATTCTAAGCAACTAAAATTATTCTTGACTAATAACTAGAAAAAACTCAAACATAGGTACATTAATAAGAATTACATCTTATGATAAAAACTCCTATGATGAAACCAATGCCAATATTTTACTGTGGTCGTGATATAGTCATGAAAATACTAGACTAAGCAATTATGTAAATGCTCTCCTCTCTATCTATCTCTCTCTGTGTCTTTATCTAACTAGTAATCTAAGTGCAGGGATACTGGCCTTAACGCAGGTACACAGAAGTTCGATAACAAGAATGCGTGACTGGACTTGCACTGATAACTGGGGTGAAGGTAGAGAAGTGTGCCTCGCGAGCCGGTCACTGAACAGAGGAGGTGCGGTTGAAGTAGGGAGGTGTAGTCCGTCATATCGAGTAAATGTGGAGTTTATAGAGAGGGCGGATTGCGCTATGTGATCTCGTGACCTAATATCAAATCAGGGCAACCTTGATCGGTTCGTCAGGCGCGCTTGTTCTCGTGCGTAGCATCTGAATCAAGGGCAGAAAACTAGATCAATTTGCCAAAGATTCAACCTTGCTAGTCTGTCGAGGAGCGTACGGCATCAGAGGTTAGTGCACGGAGCTACGCTTTGGGAGGCAGGGTCTTTAGATATCAGAGAGAGAGCTTGTGTATTTTTGTAGCTGTGATAAGCTTCGTAGGTCGACGGTGTTTTTAACGGATGTTGGCTACTGATAATAGTCTGCGGCTGCTGTGGCAGTGCTTGCTCTATGAGAAAAACCATATGGGGATCTACACCACGAACGTTTGATAAAGGTCGTTAATCGGAGTGGATGAGCGGAAGGCCTTGATAGAGGCCGCGGCGGGTCGATCTAGGTTATCAGGACTTGGCACTGAATGAACACCATTCGAGGGTTGGCCTTGGTTTTTAAAGTCAAGCTTTATATAATCTAGGTTACATGCTAATGTCAATGACAGCGAAGGAAAAAATCAGATACTAGGAGACAAGACACACTTATATGCCTAATATCAGATACTAGGAGACAAGACACACTTATATGCCTAATATCAGATACTAGGAGACAAGACACACTTATATGCCTAATATCAGATACTAGGAGACAAGACACACTTATATGCCTAATAGAATAGACGAAAAGAAAGGCATGAAATTACAACAGCAAGGAAAGAATAATAAAAAAGTAATTATCGAAGCTGGCGTACATATACATTGATTATATAAAAAGCTGGCATGAAACGAACATTATAAATGATTATGCTAATGCTCCACTGCGAATGGGAGCACACTTTGAGTAGGGATTGCACCAAGCCAAGAGCGCAGAAATAAGGTGCCGTTTGCTTGCGAACACACAGAGCAAAGCGGGTTATGTAATAAATTTTACCCGGCTTTTGTCCGTGGTGCTGTGCCGGTGGCTGAGACAAAAGTGACACAATGGATTGGAGACCCAACCGTCTAGAGAACTTCCACGAAGTTCAGGCAACCGAAGAAGTGCCATGATATGTGGGTGCTCTAAATATTCGCTGCTTAAGATAGAAGCGAAGCGGCGGAGCAGCTGCTGTATAGTACAGAAACGCCTCCACCGCTCATGAGATTAAGTGCGTAGCGTAAAATATGTTGAATACTGCGTGCACAGAAAGGCTTATTGCAAAATTGAGCTCAATTGATCCACAAGAATAATTGCCGACATGTATTTATATATTTACTAGCACAATCGGCTTTTAGGAATCACGACGACGAATTTTCGATAATAGTCTTTCATTGATTATGCCTCGGGTACCCATTTAGCTATAGACGATGGCCTGCAATTACCAATTTTAATAATCAGAAGAGGTGAGGACTGAGAAGCGCGTCCGATTTTAATTCCATAGATGTATGCTAGCTAGCTAGCCATCCCATGCTTTCAATGCCTTGCAATGAATATGCATGAGGATAGGCAGTATAATCGGATATAATGCTCTTCTGATCTTCTTGGTTTAAATAAAACACTATAAAAAAGACCAATGTGTATACACATATATATATATATATATATATATATATATATATAGATATATTCTTAGACATATTTAAGTCCTCAGTGTCCAGTTCTGTAATGGATGAAATAGAGAGAAAATCGACAGTCGAATAAACAACCGCATATATTAATAAAACATCCACAGTGCAGAGGGGCCTTCGTTTGACTTCACACAAAGAAAACATTGATCGCATTGAACACAAACCGATATATATATATATATATATATATATATATATATATATATATATATATATATATATATATATATATATATATATATATATATATATATATATATATATATATATATTTGGACTAATATTTTTTTTCTTTTGGACCAGTATTTACAATGACAAATGAACAATGACGAGCACCTCTTCTGAATCTTTAAGAAAAAACGTTGAGACAACGATTGCCGGCTTTCTTGCTTGCTTGTTTACATCATGTTGTTCGTAACCATGGCACCAGTGTTGTAGGTATGGCCAGGGACACCGAATTTGACTGAAACTAAATATGGTCAAGACTATGGCTCATTTCAACAGCAATGACGTTGCTGACGCAGCGAGATAATACACTAGGATGACGTCAATGATGTGCTGAGTAAGATATGAGGTGCCCTTAGAAGTTGTGCGTCCGTTTCTTCCCTTGCCTGTGGCTGCATCACTCAGGATTATCATTAACGGTTAGTCACTAACTATCGCAGTTCATATTTATTGGGAGTCTGTTCGTACTTTGAAGATGGTTTTCGATTTTAACCGGTTGGAAGCCGGTGCTGATGTTCTAAGAATAAGCAAATGCTGATATCTTTGAAGTCCGTGCGGACAATCCTAGTTCACTGCTTCTACTAGGACAGACAGATAAGATACGCATGTAGCACAGTACGATATCTCGCCACAACCATCGAAAGAGCACTAAGCTCTCAGAAACTGGAGCTGGAGACCCATGCTTTTCGCTGTACAGCCTCGCCTTCGTTTAGCTCGAGCGGGCTGGAATTATGTGATATAACGTCAGTTACTCTCAATACTTTGCAGCAGTTCTTCTGATTCAATGATGCTTAACGGAAATACTAAATTACATCGGATTACACTCTTCAAATGGAGAATCGAAATCACGAACCCCTCTACTGCGTGTCAACATAAGACACTGTGTAGTTTATGTTCTAGAAGTATTGGACTATATGCGTGAAATTTGCAATTTGAGAGCAAAGATTACCGTCATTTGCAAATCATTTCATGGCGTAATAGTAACCCGCTCCGTCAGTATATAATAGCTTAAAAATAATTTTCTATTGGAGTAGTCGTTTTCTACTTTCATCGTCGTGGTACTGCGTACGATGTCTTTAGCTGCAGCAGTCAGGCACTAAATCTTCTGTCGTAAATCAATAAATAACTAGCGAGTGAAACAAACACACGATGCTCACGACTGTATTATATGTACAGTATAGTACAAATGAGACACATTGTTTATTCATACCACATTTACAACTATGATATCCGAAGCTGCCACAATATATCTACATAGCCGCTGGAGAATGTGGTGAAACGTTTTGGGAAAGAAGTAATAATTATATTAGTACAATACTGCACCATGTAGTCTTTATACCGGTCTTTTAATGAGTCATTAGACGTCGGATATGATTAGTGCGTTGGTATTCTAGTCTAGCTAGAATCTAGTCTAGAGACGCCGTTTGAAAAACAAACTGAACGTTTCTTTAAATCAAGACGCACGTTTGGTAAATTGTGAATGGTGCGTCTCATTTCATAATTTTGTTGGGAATGAGTGATCGTAATATTTCTTAAAGATTTGAAAACGATTACGTATCAATACTTGAAAAAAAACGCAAGCGCCGAATTGTTGTACATATCTTGAAGTTTCATAATTTGTAAGATATGCAATAGTACATATCACTACAATTCATCAACAGTATTGTTATTATTATTAAAGCCTCTCCCCCGAGCCACGACGGACAGGTAGTACAACCCAAATGAAGCATTATTATGCTACACTGCGAAGCCCTAAACGCTGCTAAAGGAAATCTAGTAAAAAAGCCATTAACAGCTGACTTAAACGCTTGCAGGCCAACATGACCGAAAGCCGATGCCGGCAATGATTCCAAACCGAAACAGACCGGAGCAGGAAGCACCGACTGATATGACGGGTTTGACATCTAACATTCTCCAAAGTAAAAGAGTACGCATCAACCGCGCAGCACATGTAATCCTCCTAAAGACCTTGAGGGCAGGGGCAGAAGAATACAGAGTCCGGTCAGCCCTCTCCTATGGGGCAGATTCGCCAGATTCCTTTCAACACACAGCCTGCTGGCTGAACTAACAAGTTGGTCCAACAGACTCAAGTGATTGTCAGCAGCTGAAGCCCAGACCGGTGATCAATACTCCAACATAGATAACACAAAGCATAAAAGCATCTGCGAACTACCTATTTGTAACCAAGAACAGAATTTACTTTACGCAGGAACTCGATCTTACTGGAAGCACGTGACACCAGTCTCTTAATAAGCGGCTCAAAAGTAAGCTTCTCATCAAAGATAACACCGATTATCTTCAAGGAGCTAGACTCCTGATGCAAAGTGTCAACTGACAATCGTAGATTTGGTCTTACTGGTATTTAGTTTCATACTCCAGGCCGAGCACCATGCACTAATGCGCGACAGGTTCCTATTCGGAGACTGGGCGACAACATCATGCATGGTGGAGGTAGGTAGTACTGCTATCAAAGTGGAATCGTCGGCATAGTTGATCATCGTGTTCTCCAGCGAAGAGAGCATGTCACTAGAATACACAACGAACAATGGCGGGACAACTACGCTACCCTGAGGGACGCCAGACTCTACCGCGACTGAGGCACTCAAAACGCCGTCAACAGACGCACTCTGCGTTCGCTCAGAAACAGAATCAAGAATGATTGACAGAACCCTACTGCCAATACTAAACGACTCCAACTTGTACAATAGACTCGAGTAGTTGACCTTTTCACACACCGCGCTAAAGTCCAACCGTACAAGGCGTGCCTCAGACCGACAATCCAGATCAGACTGTAAATGGTGTGATACCGACAACAATGCGTCACAACCCAAACCAGTTCTGTAAATAAAATTTTGATGTAAGAAGAAAGTAAAAATGAAACTTCCTGAGAGCTTTAAGAGATTTTGTAAATATTTACATTGTTTGAATTTCAACTTTGGGGAGCAAGAAGAGCATTGAATTTTTAGGATGAATATCACATAGGCCTTTTCTGTCACCTGGTCCGATTTTTGCCAACTGAATTCCAACATAACAGAATAGAATCATTAAAATATCTTTCCTGGCCTTTTTTCACTATTTATTATGTTAAGAGCATAACACTAAAGATGTAAATACGGCATACATATAAACTAATAAACATATGATGATATTGATTCTATTGTATGATTTAGTTATCCGTTTATATTTTTATATCCACTATGTAATAAAACATGGCTGTTGGTCGCTTGCTTGCACCAATGTTGGTCCGTCTTTCCGTCACGCTCTATGGGAACACGATAGGAATAAATTCAAGGGCGTAGCGATCCAATGAATGGGAATAAGGTAGTTGAAAATTTGAGGGCCCTGGCTCTGGTTTTCCGGCCTCTGNCTCTGGATACTGGGTTATGGATCCCCCGGCTCTGGATTTCCGGCCTCTGGATCTCGAGCATCTGGATCTCCGGCCACTGGATCCCGCGCTCTGGATCCCAAGCTCTATATCCTGGGCTCTGAATCTCCGGCACTGGGTCCACGGCTCTAGATCCCCGGCAGTTGGAGCAGTTGGAGCAGTTGGAGAAGCTCAGTCTCGCTCCTCAATCTTGGACTTTTCGTTCCTTTCGTGCACAATCCATTCCGCTTATGCTTTCATGAGCTGAATCATATCGTAGCAGTTCAATCTTCACGCTGAGCAGACACCTTTTTATATTGAACTTGCATCGCAGCCAAATTTCGAAGCTTGAGGTTCAACAATCAGTTGGTATCCACGATGCGGTGAGCCCTGGTCATTTCCAGTGAATTATTTTGACTGAACTATATTTTCTTAGAGCAGCTTAACGTTTGCCCAATTCCAAGCTGATATTCACGCCTTATCATGCGAGGGAGCGGGGAGGATATTTTACTCTCGCAAAACTCATGGTTGTACAACTTACGTTTCATTGATGGCAGATCAGGCCTGCAGGAATGAGACCTATAATACAGCAAAACCTATACTGGGAACAAGAAGAATAAAAAGCTCAATCACAAAATTGTTGCCGTCATTTTTGACGGCTGGGCCCTCTACTCTAGAGATAAAATACACAGAAATTCGGCCCTCGACCTAACAAACGTGGTCACTTATAAAATAAGCACCAAGTAGAACCCAAGCTCCGGACGATGAAAAGCAGTCGTCAACTTCAAAGTGCACATGTAGAAAGTTTAGTGGAATCTCAAAAATTAAGCAACGAAGGCAGGTGACGTACACTTTCGCAAAAGTAGTACTTTAATCTCACACAAGCGTCTTTCATTCAAGATTCACTTTCTACAGAATACGTTCTCTGTTTCTTTCACTCTCATTTAACCTTCATTAAAGGAAGTTTCATCCGCAAGAGCTGCGAGTTAACCCTTTAACTCCTAGACGACTACAGTACCTTCCCAAACTAAGAGACAAATTTTCAAAACGTCATGACTTTTTTCCAACCATGCCAGGCACTTTTTCTTTTGCACACTATTTGCCAGTAAGATGTTGATTATTTTGTTAAAATTTGAGACTTGTATGGAGGATACTAAAAAAGTTATGAGCGAAAAGCTTTTTTCTTTATATATATATAACGTCCAAAGTTAAGGGACGAAAAAAGAAAAATTTAGTCAATTTGTTATTCAATTCGTATTTCTTTATTTACATCGAAAATAAAGTTTGACACTGCCATTCGTAAACATTGCTGTTCGTTACATGATGGCACCGCGACAGAAAGTTGATTTAATCCTGCGACCAGATATCATCAAGTTGCACAAGAATAATTTCACTATTGGAAAAATTTCTGAGAAGGTAAACCGTTCGAAAAGTGTTGTGGGCAGAATAGTGAAGTCGGACGATGAAACCGACTGCATTGTTGGCCCTAAAAAAGCCTGCAGGCCCCGTAAAACGTCAGTTACAGAGGAAGAGGACAGAGTCATCCAGCCTACGTCATTGAATGATGGTTTTAAGTCTTCAGCTGCGATAAGTAGGGAAATGAATGACACAACATGTATGAACGTCTCACGTCAGACCGTTTCTCGGCGCCGTCAAGAAATAGGGTTATTTGCAAGACGCCCACAGAAGAAACCGCTTGTGAGAGCCAAGAACAAGATAAAAAGAGATTAGAGTTTGCTAACAAGCATGTTAACCGGTCCCATAAAATTTGGCTTGAGTGTTTTTCAGTAATGAAAGCAAGTTCCATATTTGTTTAGTAATGACGGTTAGAACTTTGTTAGAAGACGTGAAGGTGAGAAATTAAGTGTAAAGTGTACTAAGAAGACTGTGAAGTTTGGCGGCGGGAGCGTGATGGTTTTCGGTATGTTCTTTAGTCAAGGGACATCGCCTCTCGTTCGTTTGTAAACCCGTGTGAATGCTCAGGTGTATAAAAATCTGTTGGAAGGTATGTCGTGCCTAATATTGTAAGCTCAGGTGTCCCCAGCCCTATCTTCATGCAAGATAATGCTCCCTGCCACAAGGCAAAGACAGTCATGAGTTACCTTGAGCAGCAAGATCTCGTAGTTAAGGATTGGCCACCGCAAAGTCCTGATCTAAATCCAATCAAGAATCTTTGGAGAACACTAGGGGTGAAAGTTATGGCAAGAAACCCTATCAATACGGAAGATCTTTGGATGAAGCTTCAAGAGGAATGGGCGAATATTACTGTTGAAGATTGTCAGAGTCTCATTCGGTCATGTAGTCGACGATATGCAGCTGAAATCGAAAGCAAGGGACTATTTAGCAAATATTGATTTTTTACCACCATTTTGCTAAATGTTTCTAGCAAAACATTGAGGTAAATGCATTTTTTCTTGTTTTTCCCTTAGTTATGGACATTGTAAATATCATGAGGAAAGCTTTTCTTTCATAACTTTTTTATTATACTTCGTATGTGTCTCACATTTTAACACAATAATCAACATCTTACTGGCTAATAGTGTGCAAAAGAAGAAGTACTTGGCATAGTTAGAAAAGAAGTTATCCCGTTTTGAAAATTTGTCCCTTAGTTTTGTACAGTACTGTATATGGTCCCGTTTCTTATTTGGGCAGCACTTATTTATTTATTTTTTAAGGAGCTGCTCCGGAAAATTAGGAATGACAATGTGTTCACCAAAGTGAAACTAGCAGCAGTGATTGTTATTAGCTTCCAGGAAGATCAGATAACTGCTGTCTTAGGTGCAATGCATCTCCTTTACGGTGAAGTCATTACCACAAGCATGAACACTGAAGTGATGCTAATTCTTTTTCTTGGGAGTCATTTTTGACGAGTGGGGTGAACTGGTACTCGGACAATAATTAACACCTTTAACACCTTTATTGCTCTCACTTTAAAACAATACATCAACAATGGCAGTAGAATATACTAATCATAGGTGGAGAACGCGCCTACTCGAAAGTTCACAGAACTTATGGGGCCTAAAAAAATTAATAATACATAGCTTACTTGAAACTCGTTCTAAAAATGTCAAACAATATCTGTCGTGACCCTATTTCGAGTCTATATAAATCTAAGACTTCGCAGAATTACCTATTTACAATTAAAATGACTATACTATCGGCATGAAATCGACCATTAGTTAGTTATCTGGCACTATTCAGGTACATAAATTTTCTCTATGAGCCTCTGTAAGATATAAACACAATATAGCTTGCTATTATACACAATTAGGAGTAGGGAAGATTGACGCATATTGCGTCGATAAATAGTTAATTAACCCCTTGTCCGACGAAGACGAAAATATACATTATTTGCCTATTCTGTTCATTTTATTTTATTTTATTTTATTTTATTTTATTTTATTTTATTTTATTTTATTTTATTTTATTTTATTTTATTTTATTTTATTTTATTTTATTTTATTTTATTTTATTTTATTTTATTTTTTATTCTAGTTTATTTTATTTCATTTTATTTACCTGTTTCCTTTTTTTTCTGACGTTCTGTCCTCATTATCTTATGAAAAGAGCATTTTCGTCTTATGATTTAGAAGTACAATAAATTGGCTACGCAGTTGAACATACAAGGAGCATAAAAATAGCAAAATTACAATAACTTTCAAAATTGCTTGTATATGTAACATCTTTTTCCAGAAATGATTGCGGAAGAGTTTAGGGTGTCAAAAATCTACCACTAAAACATATTTTACATTGTAACATATTTTATAAAGTCGCTCATGAGTGGAGTGCGCCTGCCTCGATAATGTTTGAAACATAAAAATCTCCGGCTTTTAAAATCTCGTCTCAATTACAAAACTTTTGATGGGCGAGCAGCAACTGAGGTGTATGAGCGATATCTTGACAGCGAAGAAAAAGTTAATGGTGCAATGCGCCTCAGATTTGTAGATCATTTTTCAAACCTCGGCCTCCATCAAAATGAAAAGGAACTTCCATCAATCAGTTGCTATACAAAGCGCTTCTTTCTCTTCAGTCTACAACGCGATACATTTTTGTCTGGTGACTTGAGTTAGATTGCAGAAATGGGACACTCTGCCCAAGCTAACCCTACCTCGCCTACAACTACCTTATCCAACCGAATCTAAAGTGACTTAGGGTTATACCAGCCTGTTGACCCGTGGGAAGTCTTGGCGACTAGCATGTCAGTTCAACCCTTGCACCAAACCTAACCTAAATGAATGTTGACTTGCCTAGTATTTCCATTTTCGACTAAACCTAAATGATCAATTAGATAGAATTCCCTATCCAATTTAGCCTAGAATAGGGCTAAATTGTCAAACATTAGCCCTGTCCAGCTACATTACAAAAAAATTATACTTTACTGAGAAGAAAGCATACTTTGTCGCCACTTAACTCATTCCACTTCTCCTGAATGTTCAAATTCTCAAAGCGTCAAATTGAGCGGCAAGGTTCATCAATCTGGTACCATATGAAGCGTCCTCTCTTCCTTCACGTCTGGAGTGTTGTATGGCTATGTCTGCCTGTCGATAAGATAAGAGTGAAAACAATGCAACATTACCCGCGTGAATTCCTGCGATAAATGACTGTACGATAAATGATAACTGAGCAGGATACGAGTCGTTAGGCTTGAATGATTGATAGACGGCAGCAGCAGCTGCTGCAGGCCTTCTTATTGATCTCGACTGGGGAGTTATATGATCAATGGGCGATATGTTAAGTTCGGTAGAGCAGGGCCATGCACTGCACGAAATAATACTCTGCAGCTCAGAATATTGCTGCATTGCATGGAATGATACTGTACACCTGAGAATATTACTTTACATTGAGAAGAAAGATATGCTACATTACATTAAATAATGCTCTACGGCTAAAAATATTGCTGCGTTACAGAAATAATAATAAATCTCTGTATTAAGTGCTAATGGAAACAGCGGTTGAGACTCTTTGAAACATTACACGTTACACAAGTCATATGTAGCTTATTTTTAGATTACCAATAAACAAAGGAGATATCGCAGTTGTCTTACATTCTAGACTCATTACGTCCCAATGTTTAGCCTCCATCAGACAAAAGTATGCGCTGCCGTCGTAGATACACATTAGATACATATGAGATACATATTAGATACATATTAGATACATTAGATACATATTAGATACATATTGGATACATATTAGATACATTAGATACATATTAGATTGTTTGTAGCTAAAACCATCACGGATGACTTTTATTAAAGAGTTCTTGGAGTTGTCAATCCTCATTTGTAAGCTCAGGGCACATTTCCTGGGTTTAACTTTAAGACAGCTGGCGTACTTTGGAGCAAATACCTATAATAACTCATAGTTATGGCAATAGCTCATAGAGGGCCGGGCCGTACGTTCCGGTGTCTCTTTGGGAATGGGCCTATTGGTTCGTCTACTGCCGCATATCTGCCGCCTTGCGTCTTGGGCAAACGCAAAGATTCTGTATCAAGTTCGTTTTACAAAAGTCAGGGTATCTTCAAACTCAGGTGATAATTATTGTTTTTTTTTATTAGTAAAACATTATTTTACCGGTCAAGGTGCGATGTATAAAGTGCAATTTCTTAAGCATGAGTTTAGATTATTGTGCAATGCTTTCAACTTTTCATTTCTTGCATTCGAAAACTAAAACTCTTTAAGTAGGAATCGATTTTAACTGAAACGAACTGATTTGTTCTCATTTAATCTTTTAATATAAAGAAGATCGAGGCTTCACCACCAGAGGGTATATTAGCTATTATTTCTTTGTGGAAGCTGTCTATCTGTCACAACGGGTGTGTATCTGACAAAAATTTGAATAAACAGAAAAGGAAAATAGTAGTTTGGAATTTTATTCATTATCAAATGCTGTCTTATCTTGTAGCAAGTACATACACATTGGAGAACCATTGTCAGTGAAACAATCTGTGGTTGTTTTAGTCAAAGACCGCAATTTCCGTACCTTATTAAGCTGTAAAGCAAAGCTGGTTATCTACAGTTTCCATATGCAGTAAATTGACATCCGTCTTGCAAGTGCCAATTCATCAAACTTTGATAGTGACGTAGCTACGGCTATGGGCGATAAATGCTCTTGTCTGACACTTACTTTACCTTCTTGTTTTAACATCATTGGTAATAGTATGGCCTTCATTAGACTATCTGGCAGGAAGTTTGGAGTTAGGTAACCAGTGAGATAGGTAGCAAGTAGTGTTACCAGTTTAGAAGAACTGTATATGTAAGCTTCAGCGAAAACTTTGTCAATGCGAAAAGATTCATTATTTTTAAGTAGTCCTAATTCTTGGCGAACCTCATAGTCCGATGCAGTACATTGATCATGAGGTGAGCTCATATTATCAAAACACTGTCAACTTGATCTTGGAGTGTTATCATCAAAACATTTCATAACGCTTTCATAATGGGATTTCCAGAATTCAACAATGTTACTTTTCCGTGTGATTCCATCTACCAATTATGCAAGTGTGCACCTTCGGCTTCTGAGTTTTTGTTTCCCTCCAGATATCTATAGTGTCGCTTATTTTCATATCCAGAGTTGGCCATTATGGGGCCTTCCTGTCTCTCCACACACTCAATGCTTTACAGATCAGAATATTGCAGCAATACTACGAATAATGCTCTGCAGAGGGGAATAATGCTGCTTTACAACGAAAAACTCCCTACATCTGGGAATATTGCTCTATTACATAGAATAACACTCTACAGTTGAGAATCTTGCTCCATTACATAGAATAACACTCTACAGTTGAGAATCTTGCTCCATTGCATGGAATAACACTCTGCAACTGAGAATCTTGCTCCAT
Source organism: Parhyale hawaiensis (assembly GCA_001587735.2). NCBI lineage: Eukaryota > Metazoa > Arthropoda > Malacostraca > Amphipoda > Hyalidae > Parhyale > Parhyale hawaiensis. Next base: position 6,967,555 of record LQNS02000211.1, on the reverse strand, counting down.
TTTATGGAATAACACTCTACAACTGAGAATCTTGCTCCATTATAGAATTGCCCTCTATAGCTGACGATCTTGCTCCATTCTATTGAATAACACTCTACAGCTGCGAATCTTGCAACATTACATGGAGTAATGTTGTAATGCTGAGCATAATGCATCGGTGCACAGAATGAAATTGCATTGTCGTGAAAATTTCTGTTTTAGACGCAACAATGCTGCCTTGCTGGGACAGAAGCTAAACAGTGCAGAACAATACTGCATTGCAGAAAATACAGCTACATTGAAAAGAATAATGTTGTACTACAGGAAAAAAACGTCTGCAGTGAAGGGAATAATGTAGCACTACAGTGACTTGTGCTGTATGTCAGGAAATTATGCTGACCACAGGGATGATACTACACCACCAAGGAAAATGCTGTACTGCAGAAAATAATGCTGCACTGAAGGAAATTAATGATACACCGCTAGGTATAATGTAGTACCGCATGGAATAATCCTGCAATGCAGGAAACACTACTGTATCACAAGGAATAATGCTATACAGCCATTAATGCCTAACGCAACACCGTATGGAATAGTGCAGCACCGGAGAGAGTAACACAGCACCGCTGGGATCCGAATATTGCTGAACAGTAACGTATAATGCTGCACTGAAATTAATAATGCTGTAGAGCATGGAATAATACTGCATTACAGGTATTAACGCTGCGATGCCAGGAACAATGTTTCACTGAAGTCTGTAACGCTTGCAATCTCATCTATTATCATACTAAGAGTCTGTGAACTTTATTTACTTGGGCGTGTCTTGCTTGTTTGCACGCAGTTTCTTCGCTTTAAAATGGGAAGAAATTCGAGCTTGAAGATTTAATTCGGCTGCATCCGCGATACGAAAGTTAAACCTGAGCTCGGCTGCATGAACGTGTGTATTAAATTTAAAGGTAATGCAGAAAAAATGCAACCGGACTGACACGCATATATATTTCCCGCAACTTTCAGGCAGGCTGTTGAAAATTCCTCTAAGAAGCAAAGAAGCTGTTGTTGGTCACGCGTGCGGGCAGGAATAGACGGACAAATAGCGTGTGGTCTATGACCAGCTGAATGACACTTGTTTTTTCTGTTTTTTTTTTTTTTTTTTGCGAGATCAAAGACGATCGTGGTGACGAATCAGCAGGTCACGGGCCATCTAGAATTATTTATATGCTGAAATACCTCTTTCTAATCATGGCGAATTATTTCAAGAAAATACATGCCACTGTCTGTAGGCTCGGCACATTTCATTCACTCCTCATATTGTCTCATGGTTTTAGACTTTCAATGAGATATCGCTTTACTTAACTCTAAAAATTGTCCACTTCCTTTGAGATATTTCGTGGTCTACCTTTTTTTACAGATGCACTTCCCAAGACACACGAGGGGAGTACAAAAAGTTCTCGGAATTACTGAAAATATTTCATCTTCTAAATTCAAACTTTCTTGTATTCATGAAACACATTGCTCTGCCATGAGTAGTGCTCTTCTCCGCGGATTCATTCTACCAATTTCGACGGAAGTTTGCTACACTTGGAAAGGTAAGTGGATAAAGAATCATTTGAGCATCACCACGAAGCGTTTGGTACCAATATGGCGGGAAATTTGTGACTACATATGACATTTTTCTATCCTTTGCTGTCTGAGTGGTGCGTGACAACTGGTTGCGTTCGCATGAAAGGAAACGAAGTTTTGATCTTTGCTTTTCCAGTGAATTTGAGACTATACTGATTCTTAGTACTTGATATTTATATCAAATGAGGGCACCGTCTCATCGTTGCCACCGTTTCCTATGCCCCAGACTGTGCCATGTACTGTAGTTGCAGGCAAGCTATCATACAGCCTGCATATGACGTTATTGGTTCCGTAACGAAGCTTGGAGAGAAATTTTCTTAGAACTTTTTGAATTCCCCTCGTACAATGAAGTTTGTTCCATAAATACGACCATAGTGGATTTCCTATATTAGATGATTGTGTAGTGTCATATGTCTAGTAGCTGGTATTGCTTATATTGTTAGCTCGACAACGTGTATTAAGGCGTCTAGTTAGTGACTAAATATTTTATTGTTTCTGAAAGTAAAATGACACAATTACATTCAGTTTGTTTCATATTATGTAAAGAAAATCAACAAAAAATCAACCCAAGGGCCACTTGTGTCCCGGAGGCCCGTAGTTGGATCACCCCTTGGTTTAGCTTTCGACGTTGGCTAAGCAAGAAGTGCATTCTCTTATACAGATATACATAGTTCCCACACTGACAATCTTCCACAACATAGCCTAATTTTTGTTTCTGGTCTCCTTGAAAACGTAGCATAATTACAAAATTTACAACGTGACCTGTTTTTCGTATATTTATTTCATGAAAAGCGTGTCACGAAAGATACAACTATACAAATATACAAACTATAACGCACAAGAGCGTAAGACCATCACCCGCGGTGGGGGCAAATTTCAACACCGTCATTTTTTATGGCCAGCTAACTCTACATTTTTGGTATATGTCATATCTAAATCAACCCACCTGACTGCCTAAAAAAATAATTATTATTATGACTCAACTCCTTTTGCCTCATTTTGGGTGGACAGACAACAAAATTTATCACCATCAATTTTTATGGCTGGCTAATTCTAGGTTTTTGGCATTGACCACATCTAAGTCAACCCACCAGACTCCCGGCAAAATATAATATTAACATTGCTCAACTCTCTCTACATACCACTTTTTCGGAGGACAGTCATATATACAACTATATATACATACAAACTTATATCTCCAACGAAAACATGATCACCGCCCCTCGCTACGCTCGCGGTTTATAATAAACACACGGCGGTATTTATTAAATTGCTTTGATTTTGATATGTTTTTATAATATTTGTTCGTCACGCCATAGTCAATGATCTTGGGGTCTTGGGGTTTCAGTTGCCCTGATTTCTATATAACCTAGGCGTAGTTTACCTATTACCAGAGCGAAGTGACCGAGCGCTCCGCGATTTGTATATCAAATGGGGTTTCAGCGTAGGCGTGGCGCTCGGTCACTGATGGGTGGGAGCTGAAACCCTGGGTTCTGCCCATTTTCCCTTGATACTTGTTATCTGCAGCCTTAGATTCGGTGTTATAGACTAATGTGTTGTGCATATTCTTTTGTATTGTTTTACTTGTGACGTATT
>LQNS02000211.1:6891579-6919385 GCA_001587735.2 Parhyale hawaiensis | reverse complement strand
TAATGGAAACAGCGGTTGAGACTCTTTGAAACATTACACGTTACACAAGTCATATGTAGCTTATTTTTAGATTACCAATAAACAAAGGAGATATCGCAGTTGTCTTACATTCTAGACTCATTACGTCCCAATGTTTAGCCTCCGTCAGACAAAAGTATGCGCTGCCGCCGTAGATACACATTAGATACATATGAGATGCATCCTATTAGATACTTATTAGATACATTAGATACATATTAGATACATTAGATACATATTAGATACATTAGATACATATTAGATTGCTTGTAGCTAAGACCATCACGGATGACTTTTATTAAAGAGTTGTTGATGTTTTCAATCCTCATTTGTAGGCTCAGGGCGCATTTCCTAGGTTTAATTTTAAGAAAGTTGGCGTACTTTTGAGCAAATACCTACAATAACTCATAGTTATGGCAATAGCTCATACAGGGCCGGGGCGTACGTTCGGTGTCTCTTTGGGAATGGGGCTATTGGTTCGTCTACTGCCGCCTATCTGATCTAATAGAAAACTTTTACTGGCTGACGGGGGCATATTCATTAATCTGCGGAATATGTCGCTATTTAACAAACGTGCAAGCAAGCGATGGATTTCTTTTTAAAGTTACAGCAAAGCGAGTTACACTACAGTGGGTAACAATGGGTCCGGAATAATTGCCATTTGACCTCTTCAAAACAGTTTCCAGCCAAATCCGGGGAACTTTCGCGTTTCTGGTTGTCATAAAACTCCTCAGTTATTTTATGACTGGTTAGAGAAGCCGCTTACACCCGTGAGCTATACACCATTGAGAACAGAACGTTTGTGACCGCTCGCTCTCCCAAATCACTAGAAACTTTTGTAGCCCGTAGGATGGTGGACACAAGCACAATGTGGCCAGCATGACTAAGGGCATTTACTACTGCAACCTAGTCCAGCTACATTCAACTTGTGCGGATACAGACAATGAAGATATTGAATAGAATGTGAGAGACTAAACCTACTTGTCGTACACCATTAGTCAGGCCAAATGCAGATGACCGTTCCACTTCCTTTTTTCATAGCATTTCTGAGTATGGAGCCAAGACTTCAGCATTTTTAGAACGAAAGGAGCTATTTGTTTCTCCAGTATACGATTAAATACTAGTGGAATGTAATGATTGGTGCACTCAATCAGTTAGAATTTTTTGTGCTGTGATCACTGCTAGCGGATTTTCTTCCACGCTAGAGGTTTTGCATCCTGCTTAGATGTCAACATCATTGCGTCTCCAATGTCTTGGGCAAACGAATAAATTCTGTATCAAGTTCGTTTTACCAAAGCCAGGGTACCTTCAAAATCAAGTGATAATTATTGTTCTTTTATTAGTAAAACATTACTTTATCGGTCAAGGCGCGATGTATAAAGTGCAATTTCTTAAGCATGAGTTTAAATTATTGTGCAATGCTTTCAACTTTTAATTTCTTGCATTCGAAAACTAAAACTCTTTAAGTAGGAATTGATTTTAACTGAAACGAACTGATTTGTTGTCATTTAATCTTTTAATATTTATAGAAGATCGAGGCTGCTATTTTTTCTTTGCGGAACTGTCTGTCTCTCACAACGAGTGTGTATCTGACAAAAATTTGAAGAAACAGAAAAGGAAAATAGTAGTTTGGAATTTTACTCATTATCAAATGCTGTCTTATCTTGTAGCAAGTGCATACACATTGGAGAACCATTGTCAGTGAAACAATCTGTGGTTGTTTTAGTCAAAGACAGCCATTTTCGTACTTTATTGAGCTGTAAAGTCAAGCTGGTTGTCGACAGTTTCCATATGCAGTAAACTGACATCCGTCTCGCAAGTGCCAATTCATCTAACTTTGATAGTGACGTAGCTACGGCTATGGGCGATAAATGCTCTTGTCTGACACTTACTTTACCTTCTTGTTTTAACATCATTGGTAATAGTATGGCCTTCATTAGACTATCTGGCAGGAAGTTTAGAGTTAGGCAACCAGTGAGATAGGTAGCAAGTAGTGTTACCAGTTTAGGAGGACTGTATATGTAAGCTTCAGCGGAAACTTTGTCAATGCGAAAAGATTCATTATTTTTAAGTAGTCTTAATTCTTGGCGAACCTCATAGTCCGATGCAATACATTGATCATGAGGTGAGCTCATATTAACAAAGCACTGTCAACTTAATCTTGGAGTGTTGTCATCAAAACATTTCATAACGCTTTCATAATGGGAGTTCCAGAATTCAACAATGTTACTTTTCCGTGTGATTCCATCGACCAATTATGCAAGTGTGCACCTTCGGCTTCTGAGTTTTTGTTTCCCTCCAGATATCTATGGTGTCGCTTATTTTCATATCCAGAGTTGGCCATTATGGGGCCTTCCTGTCTCTCCACACACTCAATGCTTTACTGATTAGAATATTGCAGCATTACTACAAATAATACTCTACAGAGAGGAATAATGCTGCTTTACAACGAAAAACTCCATACACCTGGGAATATTGCTCCATTACATAGAATAACACTCTACAGTTTAGAATCTTGCTCCATTACGTGGAATAACACTCTACAGTTGAGAATCTTGCTCCATTACATGGATTAACACTCTGCAGTTGAGAATCTTGCTCCGTTACATGGAATAACACTCTACAGTTGAGAATCTTGCTCCCATTGCATGTAATGACACTCTGCAACTGAGAATCTTGCTTCATTTCATAGAATAACACTCTACAGTTGAGAATCTTGCTCCCATTACACAGAATAACACTCTACAGTTGAGAATCTTGCTCCATTACATAGAATAACACTCTACAGTTGAGAATCTTGCTCCCATTACACAGAATAACACTCTACAGTTGAGAATCTTGCTCCATTACATAGAATAACACTCTACAGTTGAGAATCTTGCTCCATTACATAGAATAACACTCTACAGTTGAGAATCTTGCTCCCATTGCATGGAATAACACTCTGCAACTGTGAATCTTGCTGAATTTTATGGAATAACACTCTACAACTGAGAATCTTGCTCCATTACATAGAATTGCCTTCTATAGCTGACAATCTTGCTCCATTCTATTGAATAACACTCTACAGCCGAGAATTTTGCTACATTACATGGAATAACACTCTACAGCTGCGAATCTTGCAACATTACATGGAATAATGTTGTAATTCTGACAATAATGCATCGGTGCACAGAATGAAATTGCATTGTCGTGAAAATTTCTGTTTTTGACGCAACAATGCTGCATTGCTGGGACAGAATCTAGACAGTACAGAACAGTGCTGCATTGCAGAAAATACAGCTACATTGAAAAGAATAATGTTGTACTACAGGAAAATACGTCTGCAGTGAAAAGAATAATGCAGCACTACAGTGACTTGTGCTGTATCTCAGGAAATTATGCTGACCACAGGAATGATACTGCACCACCAAGGAAAATGCTGCACAGCAGAAAATAATGCTGTACTGAAGGAGGTTAATGATACACCGCTAGGTATAATGTAGCACCGCATGGAATAATCCTGGAATGCAAGAAACACTACTGTATCACAGGGAATAATGCTATACAGCCATTAATGCCTAACGCAACACCGTATGGAATAGTGCAGCACCGGAGAGAGTAACACAGCACCGCTGGGATCCGAATATTGCTGAACAGTAACGTATAATGTTGCACTGAAATTAATAATGCTGTATAGCAAGGAATAATACTGACTTACAGGTATTAATGCTGTGATGCCAGGAACGTTTCACTGAAGTCTGTAACGCTTGCAATCTCATCTATTACCATACTAAGAGTCTGTGAACTTTATTTACTTAGGCGTGTCTTGTTTGTTTGCACGCAGTTTCTTCGCTTGAAGATGGGAAGAAATTCGAGCTTGAAGATTTAATTCGGCTGCATCCGCGATACGAAAGTTATACCTGAGCTCGGCTGCATGAACGTGTGTATTAAATTTAAAGGTAATACAGAAAAAATACAACTGGACTGACACGCATATACATTTCCCACAACTTACAGGCAGGTTGTTGAATATTCCTCTAAGATGCAAAGAAGCTTCTGTTGGTGACTAGTACGAGCAGGAATAGACGGACAAACAGCGTGTGGTCTATGACCAGCTGAATGACACTTGTTTTTTCTGTTTTTTTTTTTTTTCTTTTTCTTTTTTTTTTTTTTCTTTTTGCGAGAGCAAAGACGATCGTGGTGACGACCCAACGGGTCACGGGCCATCTAGAATTATTTATATTGTTTAATTATGGCGAATTATTTTAAGAAAATGCATGCCACTGTCTGTAGGCTCGGCACATTTCATTCACTCCTCATATTGTCTCATGGTTTCGGACTTTCAATGAGACATCACTTTAATTGACTCTAAAAATTGTTCACTTCCTTTGAGAAATTTCGTGGTCTACCTTTTTTTACAGATGCACTTCCCAAGACACACGAGGGGAGTACAAAAAGTTCGCGGAATTACTGAAAATATTTCATTTTTTAAATTCAAACTTTCTTGTATTCATGAAACACATTGCTCTGCCATGAGTAGTGCTCTTCTCCGCGGATTCATTCTACCAAGTTCGATACACTTGGATAGGTAAGTGGATAAAGAATCATTTGAACATCACCACGAAGCGTTTGGTACCAATATGGCGGGAAATTCGTGACTACATATGACATATTTCTATGCTTTGCTGTCTGAGTGGTGGGTGGCAACTGGTTGCGTTCGAATGAAAAGGAAACTAATTCTAGATCTTTGCTTTTCCAGTGAATTTGAGACTATGCTGATTCTTAGTTCTGTGATATTTATATCAAATGAGGCCACCGTCTCATCGTTGTCACTATTTCCTATGCTCCAGACTGTGCCATGTACCGCAGTTGGAGGCAAGCTATCATACAGCCTGCATATGACGTTATTGGTTCCGCAATGAAGCTTCGAGAGAAACTTTTTCAAAACTGTTTGAATTCCCCTCGTACAATGAGTTTTGTTCCATAATTACGAGCATAGTGGATTTCCTATATTAGATGATTGTGTAGTGTCATATGTCTAGTAGCTGGTATTACTTATGTTGTTAGCTAGGCAATGTGTATTAAGGCGTCTAGTTAGTGACTAAATATTTTATACTTTCTGAAAATAATATGATACAATTAAATTCAGTTTGAAACATACTATGTAAAGAAAATCAACAAAAAATCAACCCAAGGGCCACTTGTGCACCGGGGGCCAGTAGTTGGATCACCATGGTTACCTTGGCGTTACCTTGGCGTCAGATTATTCACAGTGAGGGTCCCGTCTCTGACCTTAAAAACTTGACTTTGTTCATTTTGGAAAGGTTTGTCCCTAAGAAGACCATTCTTGTGAGGTCTCGGGATGAGCCGTGGTTTTACGACCAGTGTCGACTAGCTTTCGAAGCTAACCAAGAGGCTTATCGGGTTTGGCGGCGTTCTCGTGACCGCACGTTGTGGCAGACCTATGTTGATCGTAGGGCCGAGGCTAAGCTTGTGTATGAGGAGACACAACATCGTCTGAGGCAGCGTTCTAGGAAGTCTCTGCTGAGTATTGACCATCCACATCGATGGTGGAGTGAGTTAAAGGGTTCAGTGTTCGGTGCTGAACCTTCGTTGCCGCCCCTTATTGGTCCCGGTGGGGGCATCATTACTGATCCCTTGGCAAGGGCGAAGCTTTTGTCGGCTCACGTCGACGGGAAGCAGAGCAGAGATGTTATCGCATTGCCTCATGTATGACGCCCTGAACCTCACTTGACCTCTTTGGCGTTCAGATCTGGTACAATCAAGGTGCTGCTTGAGGGCCTTGATCCGTATGGAGGTGTGGATCCGGTGTGTATGTTTGCTTTGTTTTATAAGCAGCTGGCTTACCTTCTTGCCCCAAAGCCTGCAGTGATCTTCCAGCGCCTGATACTGTTAGGAAATTTTCCTCGTTGTTGGCGCACTGGAAATATTACTCTTATTCCCAAGGGTGCGGTGTCGCCCTATGTTGCCAACTATCGACCCATCACACTGACGCCCATTTTGTCGAAGGGGTTCGAGAAATTGATCGCTGGTAAGCTTGGTCGTTTCGCTGAGGTTAGGGGTTGCTGCCTGCTGGTAAGTTTGCTTACAGAACTGGCTTGGGTTGTTGTGCCGCTCTCATGTCGGTGTCACACCGTTTACAGTCTGTGCTGGGTTGTAGGTCGGAGGCACGCCTTGTCCAGTTGGACTTTAACGCGGCGTTTGACAATGTTAACCACAGGGGTCTATTATACAAGCTGGAGTCCATTGGTGTGGGTGGTAGGGTCCTGTCAATCATTCGCGATTTTGTTTCTGAGCGAACGCAGAGTGTGTCTGTTGACGGCGTTTTGAACGCCTCAGTCGCGGTGGTGTCTGGCGTCCCTCAAGGCAGTGTGCTTAGTCCACTGTTGTTCGTTCTCTATACTAGTGACATGTTCTCTTCGCTTGAAAACACGATGATCAACTATGCTGATGATTCAACTTTGATAGCAGTGATACCTGCTCCTCGCCTGCGTGATGCTGTCACTCAGTCTCTGAATAGTGATTTGTCACGCATTAGCGCATGGTGCTCGGCCTGGAGTATGAAGCTGAATTCCAGTTAGACCAAGTCGATGATTATCAGTCGGTCTCGGACACTTGTACCGCAGCATCCCCAACTGGAGATTGATGACACTTTACTTCAAGAGTCTAGCTCCTTGGAGATTCTTGGTGTTGTCTTTGATGAGAAGCTTACTTTTGAGCCGCATATTAGGAGGTTGGTGTCTGGTGCTTCCACTCAGATTGGGCTCCTGCATAAGGTGAAGTCTGTGTTTGGTGACAGTCAGGTTGTCCGCAGATGTTTTTGTTTTTTTGCTGCCTGTGTTATGGTATTGCTCACCGGTCAGGGCTTCAGCTGCTGACACTCACTTGCTTCTGTTGGACCGACTTGTTAGTTCAGCCAGCAGGCTGTGCGCTGATAATGATCTGGTGAACCTGCGCTGGGTGGAGAGAAGAGTAGCAGAGCTATGTATGTTTCATTAGATGTACAATAATGAGAGGCATTGGTTGTATTCTGCTCTCCCTGCCCTCGAGGTATTTGGGAGAGAGACTCGTGCTGCGTGTGGAGAGCACTCTTTCACTTTGGAGGCTAATCGAACTAATCAGTTCTATCGGTGCTTCGTGCCTTGGTCGGCTAAGCTTTCAAATTTGTTACCGGCATCGGTATTTGGTCGTATTGGCCTGCAGGCGTTTAAGTTAGCAGTTAATGGTTTTTTGCTGGATTTCCTTTAGCAGCGTTTTGGGCTTCCCGGTGTTGCAAGATGCTACAATTGGCTTGTATTACCTGTCCGTGGGAGCTCAAGCGTGAAGTTTAAATAATAATAATTAGCTTTCGATGTTGGCAACATAATTGCAAAATTTACAACCTCACCTGTTTTTCACAAATCTATTTCTTTAAAAGCGTGACACTAAAGATAAAAGTATACATATATACAAACTAGAATGCACCAGGGCGTAAGACCATCACCCGAGGTGAGGGCAAATTTCAACGCCGTCATTTTTGATGGCCCGCTAACTCTAGAGATTTACCATTTTGCTCAACTAGCTTAACCCACTTGACTCCCTTCAAAGTACCTGAACTATGCTCAACTCCGTCGCCCTCTCTTTGGGTGGAGAGACAAGCTTCAACGCCGTCATTTTTGATGGCCAGCTAACTCCACATGTTTGGGAGGCAATAAAAAGCGTCGCAATAAAACACGGTTCAAGCCAGTGATTCTAAACTCAACTGATAATTTGGATCGAGAGCTTGAGCCACAAGAAACTCGTGGTGTAAATGAGTGTACCTTGTGCCTAATATCAAAGCAAAGTAAAATGATTCAGTGTGTACTGTGTGAAAAGAATAACTTTCATGCGTCGTGTCTTGCTCTGAACCAGAGCAGAAGGTACCATGCTCCTGTGTGCCCATCTGGGCATGGGTGCTCAGTTAATGAAAGATCCACTGAGATGCAACATTGGGTTTGTACCGTGTGTAGGGAACCAACTAGAACTGCTGCACTGAAAGTTGCTTGCACAAAATGTGATTTTCTTTTCTGTGCTCCTTGAGCAAAATTAAGTCCGGGCATGATAGACATGTTTAACAGATTTCCCAAAAGCTTCATGTGGAATTGTGAAAGATGTTAACAAGTTTCAACACAAAATCGAAAATGCGTAGCATCTGATACAAAGGAATCAGTGGGTGAAATCCCGAAAACTGCAGGAGAAGAACCATTGCAGAAATATGCGGCAAATCATTCAGAAACGGCACGTGTTTTGATACCACATGTCCTGAAATACATCTGAAAGGAATCATTCGAGCGGCTCCCACTGCCCATCATAGGCACACCCACGCTGAACGAGGGGAAAATTCGGGGAGACCATGGCAAAACTCCAAGCGCATACAAACTCACAAGTACGGAGAAAATAACCACCAGTACATTGTGGCAATATGCCAAATTTTTTACGAACACTGTTCGAAAAATCTCGTCCATGGAGACTTATATGAAAAAAATGCAGCATGGGGGGGGGGCCAAGAGCACCTTTTATTCCACCAAGAGTAGAAAATCCTACACAAATTTGGGGGTAGGATCCTGGAACAACTCATCAATTAAAAATGCAAACAGCCAAAAACAGAATGAACATCAGAAACTGAAATCAAATAAAGATGAAATACTTGGCAAATTCCACGTTATAAACATACGAGGCCTGTTAACGAAAAATTGAAGAAAACATATGGTACTGCAGGATATAATCAATGATGCAGGTTCTAAACTGATTGCCGTTACTGAGACCCATCTAGATGATGCAGTCAACGATGCAGAAGTCAAAATAGAAAACTATGGATTGCATAGAAGTGANGATTGCATTATTGTTAATATTGAAAAACTTAGATTGATGTGCGTGGTGTGCTATCGACCGCCAAAATGTACCACCGAAAAATTTGCCGAAATGTTGCAAGTGATCAACACACATTGCAAAGAAGTCCAGAGTAAGTATCAATTGCATATAACTGGAGATTTCAACTTCCCCTTCTTAAAATGGCTAACGACAGATTTGCCAGATGAAACTGGAAGCTTCGTACTATCCAGAACATCATCGGCCACTAGCTGATGAAAAAGATCAGGCTCTCTCTCTAGTGCACGTGATAGAAGAATTTTCACTGACCCAAAAGATCTCGTCACCTACGAGAAATGAAAATGTCTTAGATCTTTTCTTCGTAGATCAAGCACAATTGATAGATAAAGTATCCAATGGAATACTGCTACTCAAACTCTTCAACATGGGCATCCGTGGAAAATGTCTTAGATGGATCCAAGCTTTTTTGACAAACCGAATCCAAAGTGTAATTATAAATAATAAAGTGTCTAAACGACAGCCGGTACTCAGTGGAGTCCCACAAGGCACCGTGCATGGTCCAATTCTCTTCCTTATCATGATAAATGATATGGGGCACCAATGCAAGTTTGCCGTTCCCTCATCGTTCGCTGGTGACACACGGATATTAGCAGCGGTGCAGTCAACGGCGGACGTACGGAATGTGCAACTAGACCTAACCAACATCTTTCACTGGACATCGGTTAACAACATGACCTTCAACGAATTAAAATTTGAACTTTTACAATACAGAAAAAACTTCTCCCTTACTCAATCCACGTCCTACACGACGAGAGATCGGTGCGAAATCGAGAGACAGAAAATTTTCAGGAATCTTGGGGTGAGAATACAAGATAATGCCAGTTTTGAAGATCATGTGGCTCGAGTTGTTACCGTAGGCAAGAAGTGGAGCGGATGGGTGCTTCGAACTTTTTCTTCACGAGAGGCAGACACAATGCTCACCTTATTGAAACAACTGATAATGCCAAGGATTGAATACTGTTCACCTCTTTGGATGCCAAGCAAACGGAAAGACTTAGAGCGCCTCCAGGCTATCCAGAGATCGTTCACTGCCAAAATCCGTGGCATGAAAGATTTAAGCTGTCACGAAAGACTGACTCAACTTCAAATGTACTTAATTCAAAGCAGATTCGAGCGCTTTACGATCATATATGTTTGGAAAATTCTAGAAGGAATTACTATCAATGTCAATGGGTGAATCCAGGCCAGACACTCAAACCGTATTGGTCGCACTTGTGAGGTGCGCATTCCGATCATAACTGGTGGTGATGCGATAGCCACAAAGTATTCTAATAGTTTCGTAGTCCGAGGGGCGAGATTATTCAACAAAATACCTCGTCACTTTGGAAATGCCACCGGTACAGAAACTGCGAAATTTAAACACTTATTGGACGGTACGAATGACTTTCACGGTCTATTTGGACGACATTCGCCGATGCACTTGACACCCCTATTGAGCGACAATCGGTGGGGCGACCAGTGCCTGTGCAGCATCACCTCTGCACAAGATGGGCGACGTGTGTAACATCGCCTGGACCTCGTTCGAAGTATCATCAAATTTAATTTTAAGTCAACCCACCTGACTGCCTAAAAATAAATAATTATTATTAGGACTCAACTCCTTTTGCCTCTTTTTGGTTGGACAGACAACAAAATTTATCGCCATCATTTTTTATGGCTAGCTAATTCTAGTTTTTTGGCATTGACCACATCTAAATCAACCCACCAGACTCCCGGCAAAAAAATAATATTAACATTTCTCAACTCTCTCTACCACTTTTTCGGAGGACAGTTATATATACAAATATATATACATACAAACTTAAATCTCCAACGAAAACATGATCACCGCTCCTCGCTTCGCTCGTGAGTTATAATAAACACGCGGCGGTGTTTAATAAATTGCTTTGATTTTGATATTTTTATATAATATTTGTTCGTCACGCCATAGTCAATGATCCATGTTTACATCTTTGAAAAGTATTATAGTAATCTTGTACTGGCTCATATGCACCACAATCGCAAACATGCAGTAGAGTAAGCATACGAAACAGTCACGGGACTTTAAGTACACAGGGGTTCGTCGTTTTGGGGAGTGTTCGTACTTTTAATGCGTTTTCTGTTTATTTTAATTAACCCATATAAAGCACTGCGTTTCAAGTTAATTGCAAACATTATACTTTAAGTGATCCTAATCAAATGTTGAATAACATAAAATGACGTCTCAGCCTGGCATGCTTTGCCTGAAAAGTAAAATATATATTTGCTCTGTAGTTGACATGGCTCTACAATGATCGCATTCCTTGTAATGGGTGTGCAATACAAGTGTGACCCCTTAATTTGGTTCATACTCAACAAAAGATTAAAATTTGTGCAATAGTCGATTATGGTAAAATGTATAGTAGAGGAATGCAATATGGCAGGTAATCGTGGCATCAGGTTATTGCACGATGAAATGCTAGTCTTTCAGACAAATCGACCAATAATGTAAACATGATATTTTGCTACAATAGCCACACCGATAACTGCACAATGTTCGAAACTTGGCTTGAAAAGTCATGTGTGAGGAAGGAAAATATTTTCTGTGACGCATATCATAATGTACTTATTATTTTCATAGTTTGAATGTCGTATTCTTGATGTTATTGTGTAGTTCCAAATAAAAAATGCAACCATGAATCCTATTTTAAATCTGACTCAAAACTTTGGCTTTACAGTATTTAATTTTGATAGATTTTAAGGGAGATGTTCTTCAATATTTATCCAAATGAATCAGCCCAGATTCAAGCAACGTTCTCATTATACAGAGGTGTACATACTGTAATCACTACCCAGCTGGGCAACCGCAACCTGAAAAATAGTTACCACAACACAGGTTGCGGTTGCGTCATGCGGTGGGTGATTGTAACACGAACAAATGAGACGAGTGCTATTTAAGAACGAGGGTTTAATGTTAAACAATAACAAAACTCTGCGTTACCCACTAAGCTAATTCACTTGCTTCTACCATTAAAACACTTTGTAATGTTACATAATGAGTTAACTCTGCTGTGTACTCTAAATAACCTAGTTATATTTTTGTACGGTTGTGCTAACTTACGTATAATCACACAAATTAAACTTTGGTAACTATGCGCAAGACTTCATTGCTACCGCTGCAAATGCTCCGACCTGACAGCCAAACATTTTCATTGCAGCCTGTGTGGGTATGCATACTTTACTGGCAACTGCGCTTGTCATGCGACTTTTCTCGCTCGTACAGCTTGAATGTAATATCCTTTTATAACTCAGTTATGTCGATATATCGGTGGCAAACACTGTAATATTAAGTTTTCTTCTGAGTAATATATACAATATTGTTCGTAATGCACTTTATCTATCGAGTTTTGAAAATACTTCTCTGGAAGTATTATGGAAATGCGTTTGAATCTCGGAAGACGAAGACAAGCTTTCATTTCCATTCCGTGGACTAAGACTTGATGTTTGCAACGGGCTTATCGACGTTAAAAAATAAAAAAAAGGCTAACTACACTGCAGATGCAAATAGAGAAGATCAAGGCAATGGTGAGGGCGAAAACAATGAAAATATGTCAAAGAATTTCCAAAGAAAACGTGGCAGCAGAAGTCCGGTGCATGTTGTAAACGTTTCTTTTGGTGGCCACGTTCGTGATCAGGATCATCGTCATCACTGAAAAGCAAAGAACGGTCAATGATTTTCTAAACAAACCAGAGACGCCATGTTTGTTTCCATTAATAACTTCCTATCATATTTACATAGAAGATGGTGGAAATTGAATATCTAAGGAATTTTAATATATTGGAAGTCAATGCATAAGTGAACTAGCAGTATTTGACGCATCTTAAAAGCTGCACAGGCATAAAACAAACGAAACTGCAATTCTGGAGTCAAAATTACAAAGAATCACAATAATATTATTCAATATAGCCTTAGATGTAAGAAAACATCACGAACTTGCGTTTCGAGTTGTGAATTTTTCGTGTCCAACTGCTGGAATCATTCATTGATCACGCGTGATCAGCCCTCGGGAAAAATCACGGTGCGATCGCAGTTGATCACTATCAGAATCACGTCAAGAAATGGTCTCAAAAACCTGCCTATCAAGAGGAACTATCAGCACGGCGGACACAAAAAGACGTCTTAGCTGAATGTTAACTGGTGCGATGCAACGTAGGTTTGCTATAATTGATTATTTCTGTTGCTAAACAAACGTAAAAAAAATCGTTGAAATTCAAGAGAACATCTCAGTATATTTCATGAAGATGGCTTCACCGTGGCCGACATAATTTATGAAGACCATTTCAACACAATTGTAAGTCCGTAAAATGTTAGCCGCCGAGTGTGTTAGCATAGCAAGCGTCGCCCGTCGTGATTCTGATACTTATCTTTCTACAATTCCCGGGAATTCAGATTACTTCACTTGCTTTATGCATGCACAGATATGCTTTCAGGAGTGGAAACGAAAACTTTTTTTCATTTACTATCGTGCGAGCAACTTTTAGCCGCTTAGATGTGAACAAATGACGTGATAACCTAGATCTCAGGGGTTACAACCCAGANCAGATTGCTTCACTTGTTTTATGCATGCACAGATATGCTTTCAGGAGTGGAAACGAAAACTTTTTTTCATTTACTATCGTGCGAGCAACTTTTAGCCGCTTAGATGTGAACAAATGACGTGATAACCTAGATCTCAAGGGTTACAACCCAGATAATTTTCAGGTTGTTAGCGTTGCCTCTCGGGTCACCGCAACCCGTGTCGCCATCGTCGTTAAGGTTATGATTGCAACACGATTTGCGACTGGCTTGTCCACCGGTGTACCACCTGTAACCCAGCAATGGTGATTACAACACACCTCTGTAGTTCTGTGTGCCGCGTAAACGAATGATTCACTTTCAGCTGGGCTTCTTCTCAACTTTACTACTACGAAATAGATGGTTTTCAACGTGTCATTGTAATAATACTGATTAGAGTGCAATAAAGGTGCATAAGTGTATTATTATTATCACTATTATTATCATTATTTCCTTGAAAAAAGTCGCTGTTATGCATACATTTATTGTAGTTTGAATTATCTGAATATAACGAAGAATGAATTTACCAGTCTTCTAGCGGTATAGGTAGGTGGTAGCTAGTTTGACCAAAGCCTGCTATTTTATTAACATTGCAATACTTGAGTACCCATGACTCTCAAAAACATTTCAGATAATGGAGGTACCTTCAACTGGTTCATTATTTATTGCATGATTACCGTCTGCGATGAAGCACGAAATGGGTAAAAATGACTCCTTCTTCGCAATGGTTAGTCAGGCGCTGTAAGACTCGTACGAAATTCATACCTACTTAAGTATGAGGACATCCTCTCTCAAGCGGGCCCTGGCATAAAAGTTTACGATGGTAACAAGCCACCGTGGATGTTACTAACTAGTAGTAGTGGGAAGCAGATTGCCCTATGACTATAACTATTTAAAAATGATTTCTTTCTGTAAAACTCACGAGGTTACCTCCCGTTTCTAGTTAGGTTTCTATTTATTATTTTTCAAGTAAGGTTTAGAAATACATATGCACTATAAAAATTATACTAGATACACCGAGTATCACTTGTTGCATGTTTAACGCGCTATGCTCGCACGTTTTCTGTTATTTAATATACACTAAGCATTTCTAACCAACTCTTCAAGCTTATCAGAGTAATGTACTCCTGCATACATGTTTTATCCACAGATGGAAGACATCACTACTTTACAAAAGCCAGTGTATTATTTTGTGATAGCAAAATTATGAAAATGAACTTTTGCGGTCTACTAGTCCCCAGTCAAGGAGAACAGTGAAGTAATAATCTATTCACACACTTATTGATGAACGGCAACATTCTCTAGCGCCACTTGCTTTATAAAAGAAATAATGTCTTTCGTCTATTATTGATGAAAGCGTATTACTCTCAACGTCGCTCGCTGGGAAGAAAGAAGCTCAATGAACGTATTTTACCGAAGGTGCATATTACAGGAGTAATAGCAGCATATGGCCGCTTTGAATGCTGTGTAAAATTATACGACTACAGCACGGTCTTCTGAGCAACATAAAATATTATGCTTAGTGAACTGTGATTTTCCTCTTTAACATGCACAACGGGCCCTGTCTTCATAATAAATTTATTACGCATCCAGACGTACGTACACGCGATTCCAGCCACTGCTCCTCATCAGTCTCAGCACGCTTCACCCGTTCGGGCAGCACTTCAGGTCTAACGTTCCGCATCGTGCTGTTAAATCGGTGCAACTTATCATGGCTATGGTCGTGGTCATGGAAATAATAAAGCCAGGGAACAATAATAATTTACAATTTTTTTCGATAGCGATTCTTGTAATGTTCTTCTCAAAGATTGGGTACTCTTTCGTAACGCAGTAGAGTGCATAACAACTAATCACGGCTTCGTCTTGAGCCACGTGGAAGGCAATGGAAAAAACAGGGGTAGAAACTATCACAATTTTGGCGTTTATAAAGCGGTTCTAATGCTGTTCTTCTGAAAACTGGTTATTCCTCCATACTCTAGTACAAAGTGTAACGCAGCCCCCTCCCCCCCCCCCCAACTAGGGTAAAATTTAAAAATGGTCAAGAATTCAAGCTGACTTCCAGATCATAACCAAGAGTCATTAGCCTGTTCCTCGTAACAGTTCCTAAAAATTTCATAAAGATACATCTGCGTATAACTTTTCTTGCTATAATACTGAACACAGAAAGACATCACCAAAACTTAATCATATGTTCAGTGTGGCATGCGTAAGAGTTCCTGTAAAGTTCGCAAAGATACGTCCATAACTGTTAGAATTATGTTGCTAGGAGAGAAGCAGCCAGATAAACAGAATAACAGACAAATCCCGGCAGTAACATAACCTCCTTTTCGGGGGTAATTACTTCTCGCGGCTGGGCCATGAACAACATAAAGTGGCAAAGTTAATATAGGGCTGGGAACAATAACAATTTTCTGTGTTTACAGAAGCGATTCTAGTACAAGTTTTTTTCTCGAAGAATGGGTACTCTTCAGTACCGTACCTTAATAGCTAGAGGACACATGGAATGAGCCCGTTGCGTTCAGCGCATTCCAAGGTTTTTAAGGTAAAGTGACAATATTTTGTTCCAGATAAAATTCCGTCTTTAGATTTACACCATAATCCAAATGGTTTGAAATATCGAAAATAGGAAATATGAAACAAAAATCTATTTCTGGCATATTATTCATATAAGAAATATATTAAATTACAACAATTAATGCGAAATTTTCCGAAAGTCTTCGGAGATTCCATGTGGCAAGTTGATCTTATTACTTCACCTTTCCAAATAGAATTTTGACGATGACGTAAAGAAATATTTTAGTTCTCCAATTCTGTGAATCAAACCAGAGGACGACAGCTAGTCTTATAAGTAAGCTGGAACTATTTTGAGACCAATTTCCTCAACTATTCAGTGGCAACAACGGTTGCCTACTGAGTTCTTTGCATCATTATTAACTGACTGACTGAGTGAGTGACAAGCAGCCCATAGCTCAGGCTTTAAGCTAACAGCGGTGTTACAGTACCGGTTTTCGGAAAAAAAAACCCTGGAGGTAAAAGTCACCCGGAAAACTGCCCTCGTAGAGAAAAAGCCCCGGGTGTCTCTTGAAGTGTATTGTAAGAACTCGATTCAGTTATTTTTAGGTGCAATATATTCAGCTATATTAAATTATATTGTTCTACGCTGAATTTTACCCACCATTTGTAGGTGCGAACGTGGTCTGCAAGAGTCCCTAAATAGGTTAGGTGAGGCGATGTTGAGTTAGATTTGGTTCGCGAGGTTAAATTAGAATAGGTTAAGCTAGGTTGGAATTAAGGCTGCATCGATACTATCGGTATCGGTACCCAATGTATCGGCCATTTTTTGGGTATCGGTATCGGCAAAAAAAGGGTCGATTTTGCCGATACCGCCGATACTTATAGAAAAACGGTACAAGTTTGAATTCTATGGACGCGGCGACTTTCGTTCGCCAAAGTACAAGGAGCGGTACATGAAGTTGTTCAACTAACTGAGAGCATACTAAAATGTGATATGTAATAAAAATATTGCCCGGTAAATATTTAACAAGATTTCTGAGAATCACCTAATGAAAATATAGTCAAGCATCAGCAGATAACGCGTGTTGTTGAACTGCTACAGGGGATGTAAGAAACACAGCGAAGCATGCAAAAGCTTCGTTTTTTTTATACTGTAATTCAAGTGAAAATTTTTCCAATCGCAGAAGTTAGAATGTAGCTAAACGACTGCTCTGTATGACGAATTCTAGGCAGTGGGAGTACGATAATTAGGCTCTAACGTCGTATGTGTGGCGGGTCCGATTATTGAAACGTACTTCATGGTTTATAGTCATAGGAAGCTGCTTCAGCATCACTTTACATTTTCGGCACTAGGTTACTTACTTTAGCATCGCTCTCACGGGTATATTCTGGCGGGCCCTTTCCCTGCCACAATATATTTCGGCCTCACGACCCCAAGGATCCCCAGTGCCTTCTCCGCAGGGGATGAATTGCAGCTTGCAGCAGTTCCTGCTGACGAGCTTAGTTTTGTAACGTTAGGTATGCTCTCAATACTTCCCCTTCTATTTCTGGAGGTGGGCCGCTGAACGAGGTGGCCAACCTATTCCTGCTAGACTTCTACTCTTTTGTCTTTCGTAACCTTCCCCTACGCGACGTAGCTGAGCGAAAGCGTTCAGCCGTGCCCGGGGGTTGGAGATGCACAGCTTGCGCCTTTTTCCTATCAGAAACGCACTGGTCACTTAGAATCTGAGACCTACCGGCAGAAAAGCCGAGACAAAAATCATTGAAACGAGGAGTAGTTCGCGCCCTATATAGTGGCGCACGAGCCTGTGTTAAACCGCAAGAATTGTTCGACGCGATATATGTAGACATTGTGTCCCTGATGCGGTAGTAAAATTTTGTACTACTACTAGTAGTAGTCAAGATATCTGTGTTTCACTTCCGACTATTCATCCTTTTAACACGTTTCCCCACCGCGTTCCAGATATGGCTTAATCCAAATTATAGCATATATTTCTGTAACTATTCCATAAAGCTGCCTCTGCTGTAATCTGTACTAAATGCGTTCTCTACAGCTTTCCATTAATTTCATAATTAAAGGCAGTGTATACTAGACGGTCAGAAAAAAAAAGACATTCATTCATCACCCTAAATAGGGGCAAGAAATGTTTAACGTTAAAATGAGTTCTCACAACTGTTAAAAAAGCTTAATATACGCATATCTACGCGTAAAATATATTGCAGTCCTGTTCTCTGGAAAGATTGGCAGGTCTGGTGGTCATATAACCGCGAACTTAGGAGTCAATGACCCCGTAGTCGAACGGCGCATTTCTGTAATGAATACTGCAAGATGTATCAAATTCTGGCCAAAAGCGTAAGTTCGTAGGTCTTCCGACGTCGCGGGGATTGTCTAAGCTTGCATTCATTCGTATGACTGTCCGGTGCTGTCGCCTCTGATGTATTTCTGAGACGATTTCTGCGCTGCTCTTGCTTTTTTCGACTCACGCTTTGTTCGGATGCTTTTCAGTGCTAAGGTTTCAAGATTTGACATACGTCAAGCGTGTTTAATTGGCGCACTTCCAGTGATGTAGCTGATCAAATTAGCTAGTCTGAACTCAGCAAACTTGGTACTGAGAACTAACTTTACTTGCCACATTAGATCGACGTTCAGGTATTACATGTGTTACCGAAAGCCACATTCAGACAAAGATACGCTAGGTTATCTTATTAGCCAACAATTTTCTGAAATTTTAAAGGATTGCTTTGGCTTGATCGTTTTCAATTGCAATGCTAGCGTAAGCCTCATTATTTTTAATAGTAATTTTAACACGATGCACTAGCCACCTAACACTATATCGCCTTGCAAAGAGGAAGAGACATGTAGAATGCCTAGAAACCTGTAATAGCCTATAACACATATACCAGAGTGTTCACCCATTATTATTATCATATATATTTTCAAAAAATTTATGTATCAGGTAACTTCATTTTGATAAAAATATATATATATTTCAACAAAATAACCAAATCCATTTGTAAGTATCCTCTCTGATATTGCTTTTTTCTAGAAAAGTATCGGTATAGGCAAAAGTATTGGTTATTTTTAGGTATCGGTATCGGCAGATTGCTAGGCATCGGTATCGTCAGCAATAGTGGTGTCAGTACACACCTATTTGGCATAAATTAGGTTAGAAAAAGTTCGATAAGGTTGGTCAAGATAGGTTTGGTTTGATTACGTGGGTCTAGGGTAGGCTAGGTTAGGTTGAATTCGATTAGAAGCTTGACTAGGTAAGGCTACGTTAGGTTAAGTGCGATTAGAACAAGCTACGGCAGATTAGGCTAGGATTGTTTTGGTTAGGTTTAATTTAATTTAGTTGACTATAACTTACGTCAAAATAACTAAGTAGAACTAACAAATATACGTTAGGTAACAGGCGTCTTTTTTCTTACCGAGGCTTTCTTCATTATTCGATTGGTTTTCTTCCTCCCGGCTTTTTTCTCTGGGGTTTTTTTTCCCAGGGTCATATTACCTATATCCGTTAAAGCTTGTGTCCCAAAGCGTCTCCCTATTACGATCACCAGCCCAGACCGTTAACGGACGAACTACCTGCAATATTAATTGTATTAGGAATTGTATTATTAATTATATCAATAACTTGGCCGGTGTGTACTGACGGCTTCACTATTTCAGATAACTTGCTTCTCCCCTCTTTTTCTCAATTATTTTTTATATATGTTGTGCTTACTTTTTTTATGTTTGCTTGAGATATCTTCTTGTTCCCACTAAGCTCGAAAGGATGACGCTTTTGTATTTTTCATGGGAAATGAGCCTGGTAGGTCTAGTACCCGTCCACCATGCTAGTAGCCGTCCACTTGGCACTAAAAAACTACCTGCCTGTGTGAAAACTAGCAGTGCTAAAAAGCCATACATAGGCTCAAGCTGCAGTCTGAGCAGTGCCCGACCATCCCTGAAAATAACGGCCACAAAAACTTAAACAAAAAAAATTAAGGTAGTTTTCACATTTTTTTACTAAAAACATAAAAAAAAATGGAAAACCACCACCATTTTTTTCTGTTTTTTTTTTTTTTCATCCGTCATTTTCAGGGATGATGGGGCACTACTTAGCCAACAATTTAAGCCTATGTACGGCTTTCTGGTGGACGGGTACTACACATGTTACCTAATTCTAATTAATATGGGCAACATACCGAAAGTGGAGGCAATGAAAGCTCAGACTACAGCACTAAAGACCTAGGTACAGAAGTAACAGGATAATCTCATCTAAGGGAATCTTTACAGCAGTTGAGTGATCTAGAAAGAGTTGGCGGTTCTTTCGCGGGAGGAAATTTGTTTGCAACTCTGCCGAGATAAAGAATCTAATCAAATCAGCCTTCAAGTGTGGTACCTCCAAAGCTTGCAGTATTGATGTACTAAAAAAAACTACTCTGGTATTAGCGTATCTAAAGTTCCAGGATCGTTTTGCAGAACTGCTAGCCTGCTGCAACCCCGAATATAACAATACGCCCATGCATGACTTCGGCCACAACGGACAGCTTAAGCAAACTACATAGATAGTCATAACACGATATATCAATAATGTCAAGTAGGTACACTTATAACTCTTTTCGAATGACAATCTCTGTTTCATTTGCATAATTTCGTTGTTCCGCCGCTGTATTACTATAGGTGTGGGATTCTCGTTTCGGGCTCGTCTAACACATTGGAAAAGTGTCTTATATCCAAGCGAAACATCATCAACGAAAGCTGAAAACTTCAAAACTAAAACTAAGAGCATGCGTTCACAGCACTATCTTTCTTTGCTGATATCGCAATAATATCCATCGTTGATCCTTCACTGTGACGGATTGGTTGCCCTTGGTTGGTGAAAAACACGAGAGCATCTCTTGATACCTATCATGGATATCTTTGATTTTTCTGGACGAGGTCCAGGCACCCAAGACCATCTTGATACAAGGTCCCTATATACTGTCTAGGGGGCCTTGAGCCACCTCGCGTGTATGGAGTTGTTTTGGAGTTGGTCGCGTTTGGCTGCCTCATAGCTTTGGACTGACTGAAGGAGCAACAGTGAGTGATCTCCGCAGTGCACGCAGTGATGTCAAGAAATAAGAACATGTACCGAAAACAGTGACAAATTTGGTGGTTTTCTGTTGACCGGCGTACATCAATATTTATCAACTTTAACCGTATTAACGCCCACTGTACACTGTACGTTCATCACCCCTATTATTGGTGTCATTCTTCCAATGAAACACCAAGCATTGACTGGGTGTAGAAGGATTGCGCTGCACACCAGCTGAAGCCGGGGCTACACTATACGTCCGCACGCACAACTTTGTACAAGGATGTACAGCTCCAACGTCGTCCGAGATACATGTTTAAAGTTGATAGCATAGATACTGTATCGAGAACGTAGAGCGAGCTCCGCATCCCCGCATCAAGTTGTGAGTGTTTATGCAATTGGCGCCCTGACATCAGGTACCTGATGATTGGTCCACACGTACAACATATGTCGGTGCTATTAGCATAGAGCCAACTCAGCTAATCCCATTTACGTTTACGCGGCATATCTTCAGCGTGCGCGTAATAATAATGCTATAATAAAATTATAGGCTTCTGTTAACAAATAAGGAACTGCAATCCCTCTTGTAAATATATGTATATACCGTTTAGCCTGAAATTCCATAATCGTAGCCGCTGTTCTGATACAGAGAATTCAATTAAGTTTTGGATTCTGCTACCTTGTCCTCGATTAATACATGTGCCTTCATAGAAATTTTGAAGGTGGTACTAGTGTTAATGCAAACATAAGGATAAAGATATGTAGGTATCATTTAAGTAATTTAACAGACACTGAAATATAAAGTGCTTATTTCTTCATATAGTACATAAAAATGCTTTATTCGGAATTCGGCAGTTATACTTATACAACACGTCAGGAAATGAGCTGCACTAACTTCCCTAATGTATCGATAAAAATTCCTGTTGAATTGACTTTGGCGTAGCGTTGTGTTATATCCGGCAATCCGGGTTAAATTTCTAAAATATAATTTTTAAATGTCATTGGTAGGTACCAATAAGTGCTTTCTACAAATTCCAGAAAGCATCTCTGATAATATTACCATGTAGGGTGCATTCGCCTGGGCGCCGAAATTAAGCTTTCGAGGTTTGACTTGTCCGAAATTCCCTAGCTTGACAACTTTGAATCGTGTTGAAAATGTTAAATTAGATTAGAGCTTGGATAGCTGCCAGTAGACGGACTATTTAGCCCAATTCCAGTGAGCTGCCGGGACTCACGCTCCGACCGTCTAGGACCTATTGCCATTACTTGAAACCATTCAGACATCTGAAGAAGAAAAGCAGCCCGATGGCGGTGAGCGGGCTGAGTTCTTTATTGTAAAAAGCACCAATGAATTTCCAAAAGTTGCAAGAGTAACCGATTAAAGATCAATACCTGAAACTCAATTCAGTGAGTCGAAGCCGAAGTACCTACCTGAAGTTCATGACAAGTCAAGCCTCGAAGGCTGAATTTCGGCACCCAGTAGAGCGCGCCCCATATCCTTCGTTCGATTTCCGTAACCTTGATTAACGTAACCCGAAACTGGTTACTTTAATCGGTTTTTCTCGTACCTAGTTGACACGCTGTTGTGCTACAATTACAGTATATTGGCATCAACATTTGTTTCTCCCCCTGCCTCGCTAAATCACTAAGACAATTCGCCAAAGTACAGCAGCATGCGTAGCATTTCCTGCCCGCGCCAATGTTCGCGCGGCCCTCACTGAAGCTAATAAATTCCCAGTAATTCGACTGAGGGCAGAGACCAAGCAATACGACGAGGCAAATTAAGAGCAGCATTATTACTACTTAACATTGATCAGGACTTAGGCTTTTCAGACTGTAATTCTGGCAAGCGGGGGCGGCTGCGGTCGACCATTTGCATACATATCGACTGGCGCCGGGCCTCCTCGGCGCAGCCAAATTGCGGATGATGTTTGGAATATCGCAGTTTTGGGACCTTGAACGCGGCGCTTCGTAAAAAGGCAATTTCTGCTGCTGCGCTCATCAGTATGTATTTATATATGTCCCAGTTCTGGGAAATTTTGAATATAGGACTTCTTTACTACTAGGTTTTTGCAGCTGTATTGAGGCCCAAATCTGGGTTATAAATAGTAATTACTTTGTGAAGGCTGTGGGCTTCCAAATCGAGCAGCAAGTGCCAGAATGGTAAATATGTAAGGGTGTGGGCCGCCAGAGGAGCGTCGCTTTGCAGTACATCGCCTGCTGCAATCCCGCCTTTAGCCCTAAAGCTGCGTTCACACTATCAGTATGTACTGACAGTATTTTTATTGACAGTATCGGGTATTGACAGTATCGAGTTCACACTATCAGTAAGATACTGTCAGTATTTCCTTCAGTAGTTGCATAGACTCTGGCAAGCGGTACGAGTCACTGATCGCTCTCTACAGGGAAAATGAGAGACAAGAAGAATTTTTGTGCTACACTAATTCTTTTGCTAGGTAAGAAGAGACAAAATCGAAAGAAATGGTAGAAGGAATGGATATCAAAACGTGAAATATATACACATGTAAATCTTTTACGTGAAATAAAACTCACTGACAAGGAAGACTTTTAAAACTACTTCCAAATGAATGAAGATATCTATGATAAACTTCTAAC
The DNA here is from genome assembly GCA_001587735.2 of Parhyale hawaiensis. Taxonomy (NCBI): domain Eukaryota; kingdom Metazoa; phylum Arthropoda; class Malacostraca; order Amphipoda; family Hyalidae; genus Parhyale; species Parhyale hawaiensis. The sequence continues at coordinate 6,895,694 of LQNS02000211.1, read as the reverse complement.
TACTTTGAGACTCTCACTTACCAAGAAACACACGCATTTGAGAGAAAGCATTTCAGCTGATGAAAGATTTACTGTTACTCTACGTTTTTTTGCCAATATACTGATGAGATTTCTGAGAACTCTTGATCTCGTCGGTATTTCCTTCAGTACATCAGTATGCTGTTCACACCTTCAGTATACAGACAGTATTCCTGCATACTATCCGTAATACTGATAGTGTGAACGCAGCTTTAGAATGCTGGCGCACCAAACGCAGTTGATCTGGCGGGCAGGCAGGCAGTATGCCTTAAACACCAAGAGTAGCACAGCAGGTGCGAAGGTGCAGTTTTGTAGTGTTGCCAATTTAGTATTTTTATGCTAGATTTAGCATCTTAGGAGGTTTAGAATCCAAATATTGGTTTAGCATTTAGCGGGAAAAAAGGAGAAAATTTGAATTTTTAGCATTTGTGACATTTTTCTGACTTATCCAACGCTATATGCTCAATTTAATAATATTGCCAGAATAAGGCACAATTGCGATAAAATTACCCTTCGTTGATTATTGCAACGTTGAAGGGAAATTGTAACTGCCAACCGTACCAACGTGTATTAAATTCGTTCATTGTGAGACAGATCGATTTATCGCCTTCGCGTCATTTGTCTGTGCAGGAGCTATTCAGTGCAATGCCATATCTATTATATTATGATCCTTAAACTTAGTGCCTGTTAAACTTATAAAGCAATTCAGCATATCCGTCGTCTCGTAATGAGTAAAGATAAAGCGAACGAAGTTCGCTGAAAAGTTTGACAAAAAGCACAAACTCGCCAGTCCATTTCGGAGTACTTCTTTTACGAGTTATATACGTAGTTAAAAATATGAAACATCTACGGTGGAAGTCAAGACAGCCATGTATATGGCAACATTCATTATTCCTGTGATGATCTGGACGATTTGTGCAAAATATCCAAATCCGATAGTAAAGCAGTGATACGTCGCACTACCGTTTGTGTACAATGTGGAGAATGTTAAAGTCCTAATTTCAATGGAAATTTAAATACTAATCTAGGCGATAACAAATTTAGTTTGTAACTGGATGAATCTAATAATATCCCTACTTACAAATTATTGTTTTTTTTTAGTTGCGAAGGAAGAGTATTTGAGGATGTTGCAACATTTACTTTAAGACTAATTTTACTTTTTACCCCATTCGATTGCCGAAGTCGAACGTTTTTCAGCAGCATGAACGCCGTGAAAAGTAACGTTTGAAACAGAATGTAACTGCCTATGCTATCAGCTATTCTTACAGCAAAAAATATGGCCTAAAGAGGCATAGCAAATATTACAAAAACTTCAAACTGCCAAAAGTTGCCATCAACAAAATTGGATTGATGGATTTCTATGACAAGACAATAGCTCCAATACAGAATGTACAGCTTTTCTATCAATTATGATGAAATTGCCTTGGAACTATAATTCAGCGACAAATTGGTGGAACATAATCTTTTCCCTCTTATTTTGTAACTAGGTACTGATTTTTTCTGCAGCGATTTTGAAGGAATGTCCGAATTTCATTTGGCAACACTGAGCAGCAGTGCGCACCTGACGCAGAACCTCTGCAAACAACGTCCAGGTGGACTCTGATCGCAGTCCAGCGATGCAACTCAGAGTTTTTCAAATTACCCAAATGGGTGTTCTAGATTTTCCCAGATCTTAAGAAAGTGCCGCAAAGAGTTTTAAAAGAATACAAATAAAAACTTCTTGCTTATCTCAATGCATGTGGTAACAAGTAACAGTTAATTATTTACGTAATTCTTAAGTATTACGCTTGGAAAAATTCGCCTAATTGATCTGAAAATTAATGGAACCCTCTCAAATTCCAAAGATCTTGAGAAAATTCCCAAAGAGTGGAAGCTCTGTATCGCACGTCAGGCAAGGCACACAGCAGCAGTTAGAGCATGAATCGGTGCACCTCCGCACCAAATTTTGGATGCTGAACCACCAAACCTCTAAATCTAGCATAAAATTGCTAAATTGGCAACACTGCAATGCTACACTATCGCACCCGCTGTACTTCCCGTGGTATGTAATGCATACTGCCTGCCTGCCAGCCTGCCTGCCAGCCTGCCTGCCTGCCTGCCTGCCTGCCAGCCTGCCCGCCTGCCAGCCTGCCTGCCTGCCTGCCAGCCTGCCTGCCAGCCTGCCTGCCAGCTCAACTGCTTCCGGTGTGCCAGCGCCCTTATTAAGCTTAGTATCTCAGGTTCGAAGCCGCAAGCCCCTAATATTTATATTTACGTAGCTTGGAAAAATAAGAAGAATGTCAGCTCTCATCCAGAATAATTCCAGTTGCGAGTTTGATTTCAGTTTGATATGCATGAGTATATGTATAGATATAAAGATACAAAACTATATTACCGGTGTCTTAGGATATAAGTTTGATTATTCTGATTTTTTTAACAACTAATCAGTCTCGGCTGTAGTACCTAAACGTAAGCTTTGCTTCCGCATATTTTGTCAACAGATTAAACATTTAAGTGTTGTTCCAGTGTAGTTTCACGTAGCTATCTCAGAAACGAATGATAACAAATTTTGGGTGAAAACTTACACTATAAATTTTGCGGTGGTATAACTCTATTGCGTAGAGCTATAAGTTATTTTTGTGTGCACCAGGTACTAATCAACTTTGAGCACGACTTGAATGACTTGATAATCACGTAGAGTATTTGCCTCTCATTCCTAACTTGCCTATAGTGGTTAGCAGGCACTTCGTCCCCAAATTAGCCCTAGGGACAAGGATAAAAATATTTTGTCCTGCAGCAGCTGTGGCGCTCGCACTACGATTGTGTGAAATGGCAGCGTGGAGACTCTTGAGAAATGCAATATTTATTTTGTTTACCTAATTCAACGGTGTCCAACATTAAAAGCTCGCTGTAGGAAGGCAAAAAGAAAGGATTTATAGGTGACAGTAGAGTGGCGTATAGTCACGGAGTAATATTTGGTTAATGTAATTCTCCTACAAAATGCATATGGCTGTGAGGTCAAATAGAATAGAGTCCTTCCTATACTTGATATATAACGCACAGCGAATTTTTCAGTTAGAGTTCGTTCGATTGGCCACCAAAACTAAAATTTTGAGACTAGACTTGTCTCGAACATCAGACAGGAAGGAGCTTTAGCTTTCTCATTTTGAGTTATATTGCAAGTGTTAGATGCAATCAGAGTATACGTTGAGCCTGATAGACAAGCTACATTTTACTGATCGAGAAAGATTAGAGAAATTTCTAGGTAACCAATCAAAAAAACGCAAATTAAACCGATCTTTCGTAGCGCTACCACCGTGCAACATTTCAAATAGCGCTAGCCCTACGAGAGAGGCAGAATAATTCCTATGAGATAGGATTAATATTAGGGTAGATGTAGGAGCACCTATCTGAAGCTTGAGGCAATCAGACGTCGAAGGTGTAAGTTCTCAGCCATATCAAACTTGTTTTCAATGCATTAAAAGCTCAATGAGAAACATTCTGCTTTTCGGGGCTGAAGTCGAGTTCATACGATGGTCAAATTAATGAGTTTCTCCGAACAGTGGACCGAGTGTGTCCTTGAGCCCTTGTGAACACACTTGTGTGTCTACCAAGAAGGTGTCGAAATGCTGGCCGTCAAGATCATCTAATCTAATACTAAGAATGACCGTCGTGTGTTTATAAATATATTTTTTTTTGTAGGTAAGAGTTAGAACGCCTTCTGGGTTTTGTTGTTTATTTGACCCCGAGCTTTCGAGCCTTTATACATGACTCGTCTTCAGGGGAACAAAATTTTAAGCGACTGGAGCTATCTGCTCATAGTTAGTATCCTATCTACCAACAAAAATAAAAAATGATTACATAATATTATAACCAAATAAAATGAATGCCGAAGAAATTCAGTTTTTATATTACTGTAAGACGCGGCAGTAAGCTTCGAAGAAGTGAACATGTCTATTGATAGAATTGGGATTGCAATGAGAATGGAAAGCTTCTAAAAGTTTTCTGGACTTGGGATTTGACTCATTGGAAAGTAATTTTGGAAAATCAAGGGACATTTGATGATTAGTTGACTTTACGTGGTCGTTTACAAGAGATGCTTGAATATTTTGTCTAAT
>LQNS02000211.1:6843475-6858229 GCA_001587735.2 Parhyale hawaiensis | reverse complement strand
CGTTTTCTTCTTTCTCGGGAAAACTTTGACAGAGTGATGTTCCCATGACTTTTTGTCATCTTGCTGCCAACGTTTTCCCCGTAAAATAGCGGGATTTTTGTTTACAATGATACTAAGAATCAACGACCATATTTTCAGTCGTAAAATTTGCAAATCCACCGTAGAGTAACGAAAAAGTTCTGGTCATAATTTACGGAACAGCCGTAAAGTTTACGGGACCGGGCCTTACCCGACATTGTTGTTTTCCCCAACTATCGCGCAAAGGTCGCGGGATAATTTTTGTAGAGTGCAGCTAATAAAAAAATGGCTATTTGTCTTCAATTCTAGAAATATCATATAGTAGATACATGCGTGCACAATAAAAATGTATGTTTTTCCAGACAATAAGAAGGAACTTGCACAGGATTTGACTTTTTGTAGGTAAAGAGTTACATGATTTAGCAGAAAAATGGTTGCACTTTCTACCAGAACAGTACAGATTTCAACAGCAAGAAATACATGGGAAATTATTGCTTCTTCTGAGTAATGGTCTATGGGAGAGACAGAAAAGATGCTGTATGCCACGGTGTATGAATAGATAAAGTTATTCGGGTGCTGAGGAGATATTTCAGCCAGTTGCGTGCTAAGGATCGGTGAAGGAACGGTTGCTGTCAGCGGGCAAATGGGCCCAACTATAGTAATACTAAATAATTGATGGTAGAACCGGTTTTGATAAATCTGAGACGTACTAGCAACGAGGATAGAGCATACTCGAGAACTGCTGTATGCTCAGTGCATACCTACACTTGGGCATGCATGATGCATTGATAAGTTTAATAGCACAGTGTATGTGAATTTGTAATACATATGAAGATAAGAAAGAGTAAGATTCACGCCGATAAAGGTTTATTTGAGGATTGATATTATTAGGAACACCGGGGGCGAGGTTGTAAACGTGAAGAGGTGCTTATTTTTTATAAGTATAGATACTCGATGAACCCGTGATATTTCCATGTTGTGGTAGGGCATGAGCTCACTACTGTACATGGCTCTTATATGATATTAGTATATACTGTAGATTTCATTTTATTTCAGGCTCTTTTTCTCCTATGCATTCCAGTAACTAAATACTGTCTTTCCACGTGTTTATCATCATTCAGTTAACCATTCACGAAAGTGAGTGAGGAAACTTGTAGAGCGTAGACCAATAGCCTATCATGAGCAGTTTTGGCCATTTTTCACATCTAGGTCAACCTGCCTATATGAGATTGTGCTGATGGCTCCATTTCTTCTGGCAATTTTTGGTTGGAAACACATACATACAAATAAATATATTTATAAACAAAGAAACATTTATGCATACCAACATATATATATATAAATACAGGACGAAAACGATAACACCTTTCTCTCTTTGTTCGCGAGTGATGACCATGAGAGAATGCGATTGTGATAGAGAGAGGCTCAGTGATTTTTAATAAGTCGATTTTTTCCCTCAGTCGCGTGGAATGTAACGCGTCATGGACAGACAAATTTACAGTAGGCCTCCCTCTTCTCTCCTGTTTATAGGCCCATGTGAGTACCTGCTGCCACTTGCGGCCATCTGAGGCTCAGCCTCAGAAGTAAAAAAGGGCGGAGGCCGCAGATTTTCGGCTTTTTTTTACTCTTGAAAGCTCAGCAGCAAGTGGCCGCAAGTGCCCACCATTGGTTACAGAGAAGAGTTCTTGTAGACGAAGAGGCTATGTGCTTTATAAAGAACACGACAACTTTGGGTAGGTACGCAGTGCAGTAACTTCTGGCCCGGAAGAGGGGGCGGGGCAAGGGGACAGGGCAGCAACTCTTCTGAGATTTGAGGTGAAAAAATTAATATTGGTGGGCTAGCAGGGCTGAGATTAGATTCGGTGGCCTTGCGCGGTTCCAGACCACAGAAATAGTGACCTTATTCCAGCACCAATCAGCGTGGAAGCTACATTGTATAGCCTATTTTGACTGCCTGAACGTGAACTAACAAAAAGCTGGTGCTGCTGTTGAATTTTTGTAAATAAAATTGATGTATATNATTAGACTCGGTGGCCTTGCGCGGATCCAGACCACAGAAATAGTGACCTTATTCCAGCACCAATCAGCGTGGAAGCTACATTGTATAGCCTATTTTGACTGCCTGAACGTGAACTAACAAAAAGCTGGTGCTGCTGTTGAATTCTTGTAAATAAAATTGATGTATATAATTAGCGCCTATACCTACTATAATTAAAAGGTTCTAGGTCTTTTCAACGTGGGTCAATTCGCCGTCAGTCAATTTGCCGTCGGTCTTTTCGCCGTTAGGTCATTTCTGCGTGAGGGCATTTCGCTGTGATGTAATATAAATGGCGTGGTAATATATAAATTACACCCAACGCCGAACGTAATATGATATTATTATCATTATTATTTCGTTACCCACGACACGCGTTTCGCCGTACCTCGGCTCATCAGGTGGGAGGTCGAAGATGGTCGAATTTGAAGACATTGAAATTCAGTATTTATAATAATGCCATCTCAAGACAATATCAATATTATTATAAAAAGTTTCAACTTCAGCAGCAGAACTTCCCAAGAAATGGAAAGATAATAAAAAGAAAAGCGGCAATAAAATGAAAAATAAGATAACCTAAAATGCAATGATGCACAAAATCACCGAGCTTAGTCATTTACTACACATGAAATAATAGAAAAATCAAATTAAAGAATAATCATTAACAAAATTCTAAATCCAGTCATTTACGGAAATATTAAATACAGTTAATAATCAGACTCGAAAACTTAAAATACCATAATTCACGTAGAAATTGCACATCTTGGTCATTCACTAAGATATAACCGAGTGACTAAAAATAACTAAAATGTGCTAAGCAAAACTGAAAAGGAATAAGTTTTAATTAAAATTTTGTAACTGACCAAGCTATCGTCAACATTGGGTCGGTCGGCAGAGGCTTCGCATTGCCCGGCCAGTCACTTGAGGCCGATCCAGCCGGACGACTTAAACTCACTTTACCTTGTGCACAGAAACTTCAAGGTGTATTGAGCATCAAACTTAACATCAATATTTAAGTTACCGATAAAAATGAAACAATTCGTAGAATAAAAATGAGAACCACACTACATACAAAAACAGGTTTAAAGTGCAATCTATATCGTAAACGTTTCGCAACATAATATATCCATCATCAGTGCTGTAAAATAGAGAAAGAAAACATAATATGGAATCGTCGAATAAAGTTAGGGACGGAAGCATTCACTATTACCCTCTAAGAGACATAAATAAGAAGAGCAAAACAAAGCAACAACAGCTTGAGTAAGAATGTATCTAAAAGCCATGCAAAGGAAGGAACAGAAGTGGTAACACCAGCCTAACTAACGACATTCAAGTGGACTGCCGATTGACAAAATCTTAGTCATCTTAGTAACTCGGTCATGTCTTAGTAAATGACCAAAATGTACAAGTTTTATGGGAATCATTATATTTTAAGTTCCAGTGAGTAATTTTTAATTTTCTTTAGTACTAGATTTGGAATTTGTTATTCATTATACATTAGTTTCATGTTTTTTTATCATTATTTCATATTTAGTAAATGACTAAGATTGGTGATGTTGTGCATCATTGCATTTTAAGTTACTGTATTTTTTATATTATTCCATCTTTCTTTTTATTACACTTTCCTTTCCTGGGAAGTTTTACAGCACGACTTGCTATATCATGGGCCAGAAGTTGAAACTTTTCCTACTACTAATAATAGCATATTAGGCTGGGCGTGGTCTGGTAAAAATTTATGTATTATCAAGACATTCATGGTACATCACGGCGAAATGCCCTCACGGCAAAATGACCTAACGGCGAATTGACCGACGGCGAATTGACCGACGGCGAATTGACCGACGGCGAATTGACCGACGGCGAATTGACAGACGGCGAATTGACCGACGGCGAATTGACCGACGGCGAATTGACCGACGGCGAATTGACCGACGGCGAATTGACCGACGGCAAATTGACCGACGGCAAATTGACCGACGGCAAATTGACCGACGGCGAATTGACCGACGGCGAATTGACCGACGGCGAAAAGACCTGTAACGTTATCAAAAATACCTTAATAATACCACTACACAATCTGCATATTCAGAAATTTTGTACACTGTGGAAGAGGAAACCAACTCTTGCTAACAGAACTACTTTCTGCCAAATACATTACTGCCCCCTCCCCCGGACATGTTACTCACGCCACGGCCCGCTACTAGCCTGTACTTGTGGATGTGCACTATTATCAGATGACTGGCTTAGGTAAAAGATTGTGCCACTGACGGGCTAAGGAACCCATAATTAGAAAGGACGACGAAACCTAGTTTTATTTTTATTAGAAACAAAGACTAGTCTTAGTTGTATTTGCTTGTTGTCATTTTAATACACCAGGGAATGCGATGTGTATTTCTTCGAAACAAAAAGCAAAAATTGTACCAGAGCAATGTGCAGTGTATCAGCAAATTTAGGTCGGAGAAAATTGCTTTACTGGCATTTCAAGTTTATTACGCTTCCTGAATAATGGATTTCTTTGTCATTATTTTCTGAAAAATGTGTTATTATTCTTTTAATGTGACCTTTATTATTAATCTTTTTAAAAATATGCAGAAGATTTCTTATTTTCCTGGCTCTCACTGCCTGAATAGTATTCTTTAATAAGAAATTTGCTTATTTAACTGAAATTGTTGTAATTAATTTTACTCTTGCAATTTTCAAAGCACTAAGATTCATCTGCATGCCACTCTAGCTAATGGATTACTACAGATGTGAAACATGTAGCATTATCTGCTGCGAATAGACACATGTTCTGTCTTTGCTGCAGTGACAATATTGCCTCAGGCAGCATTTTTCTCACTAATGCAAAAGTAGATATACGTAGAGAGCGTCCTTAAATGGGTACAGGTTCTGCGGCACAACAGCACTTCTTATTTTCCTCAGCATTATAAAGGATCGACAGTACAATAAATATTTTTCTTTCATTTAAAAGAGATGTATAAATATTTACTGTGTCTCGAATGCTATGGATAATATCTTGTAAAACTATACAGGGAGTTGTAATTTCACTGTGCGTCTTCTCGCTACGAACCATCACTGATTAGTTTACTGTACGAAGAGTGTATAAAAAGTTTTAAGCATCAGAAAAACTAAAAGAGGTAAGGGATTTTTATGATTTATTTGTCACCTTTCTTTTCAACTGTTTAAAATCCAAAACTTAAAAGGAATACTTACAAAAGGTTGCACTTTCAGAAAATCACAGGTTTGAGCACGCACCAACACTTCTTACACAGCGATGATTAAATCTTTTCATACGCCCCATGTGCAGCTACACGTGCTTCTTCCACGCTACAGTGCAGTTCCAGACCAGCATCTACGTGGTCTACGTGGTTTAATACTGTGTGAAAGAAAAAAGTTCTCAGCTAACTCTTGAGCTCGAAGAGATTGTGAGTTGACAGTGCTTATTTACCAGTTTAAATGATTCTCTATTTTTTGTGCATTTAGTTAGTTATCCTAGATTCATAAGTCCATTTAGCTACGACAGCTGTGATCCAAACAACGGGGGAAGAGCGATGATGAAGCACCGTGTCGAATAAAGTACAAAGCTAAATAATAATACAACATCTTATTTCTCATAGATGTAGTGCTCAAGTTAGGGGCGCAGCACCCTGATGTATTCATTCTTAAAGCTAACATTGAAAGAAGATCTACGGCATACTACAATTCTGTTTCGGGCTCAATCCGTACGTCCGTCCATCCATCCGTCCATGTGTCTACACGTTACGCGTGTATTAGATAGGGAGAAATTAAACTTACAAGAAGCTCTGATTTGCGCTGGAAGGAAGATCAACCATACCTGTCTTCTTTCCGCTTCTTGAAAGAGTTTTCAGTCAGTTTTGAAGCAAAGACATCATATCTACTACTTTTTACTTTTTTTGCACCATGAATTATGTTCGCTTTGGTAGTGGCATATGACATTCCTAATAGGGCCAGATGGCAGCTAGGATACGCCCAGGCTCAGGGCTCCCTTCTCGACTCTAAATTATTTCTTGAAGTGAATGTGCGTCGTCTAAAGAAATAATATGACATCTAGAGAACAAAGGGTTACGCTGCTGTGACTGAAGAAACTTGCCGCGTCTGCTGTACTTTGTTGTACAGCTTTCGCATCAAACAGAGCAGAAAAGTTATGGGCTAATAACACTGCAAGAAAAAATCGAATTTACTAGAAAAAAATTGAATCGTGTATGATTATGAGGGGCTAAATTATCTGTAAACTCTGAGAAACTGTGATTTGAAAAGGCATGCAAATATACAGGAGAACAATGCAAGAAATGCGGTCGTATCTATATATCTTATTATGAATGAATAGATCAAGCCTCAGTCTCCACAACTAAGGGGATATAAAAGAGGAAGAAATAAGGGAATGTAGTATTTCGATAGAAACGGGGAACCCATACACGAAGGTGTTCCTACACAGCAAATCGGGAAAGAAGAGGAAAAACTTAAAAAGTTATATCAGTGAGAGTATGAAATCGGAAGGAAGCAAAATGGGCACGAAAGACAGACGTCCCGAATGCCTAGCTAATGGCTAAGGTAACTTACACAATACCCTGGGGGCGCTGCTCCCCGTAACATACGATGGGTGAGCCTAACTAACTCAACCATATGGCCTATGGCCCATCCTATGCCCCCTGAGGGTCATCCATGTCTTTACCAAGACACAAGTGCGAACTCTTTGCTGGCAGAACAAATGCGAGATGCTCAGGTGATATCAAAGTACTAAGAGAGATTCGACTAGGTGTAAATTAGACGGACTGCGTAGCCGTAGACAGAGTTAAACGGCGAACATTACCGTAGTTTAGACGGGGTGAGTTAAGTTAGAAGCGCTACCTCCGGTTCAACTAAGGTAAGCGAAAACATTAATTAACCGTGGAAATTGCACGGGTACCGCTAGTTTGCATAATTTCGATACGCATCGATGATGGCAAGGCTTGGAAAAAGAAGCGTAGGCACAGAGCTGGTAAGCTTATTGCGTGTTGCCTTCACTAGCCTCATGGTGACTGAGAAATTCCCGATGACACCGGAAGGAGCTCTCTATGTTTCGGCATATCTTTTTTTATTCAGGAGGTAGGAACACAAAGATACGACTCCAAAAAACTTAGACTGTCAGCGCGGCACTGCTGGTGGTTAAATTGCATAAAAGTGTAGTTATTTAACGAGGTCCATAATATCCTCGGCCTTTAATTACGCGGTCACTTGCCAGCACGGAAAAATATCCTATTGCCATCTCTCGGGAAGATTCCCATATTCCAGATTGCTAAAAATCTTCCCAGCCATTCCAGACGACCCGTTCTGAGCTACGAAATTTTGTCTAGGATTGGTCAATGGTTGGCAAGGCGCTGGAAATGGGAGGCCTCCAAATAAATGATTATTGGAAATGGTTAATGGAAATGCCAGGGGCACCATTAGCCTTGTTTCACACTAATGGAATTGGGCAATGGTGCCTAGCAATTGGCCACCGGTCAGGACCACGGCAAGTTGCTGCTTGCTGAGGTCTTCCAGGTAACTCTTGTGGGTCAGTATATTTAACGTAACTCCTGACTATGAATTGCACCTACTACAATGTACTGAATATAAGTGTTATTATTATCGTCAGCACAAACGCTCGATGTATTTACTTTGAAAAAAGGTGAGGACTGTGAGTTTCTTTCTTTTTATAAGTCCAGGTGCGAGTGGGGCTAAACAATCTGAGATTTCTTGGGTAGTTGAATATTCGTGAAGTCTCTGATTGTGGTAAGCGCAGCAAGTCAAGTCTTCGAGATAACGGAGCGCGTCAGCGCTGCAATACTGCGTGTATTTCAAGCCTACCTTATAGCTTTCTCAGCGCTGGCCTTGTGGTCGCAGTATGCTATACTCTTGAGCCCTGGTTCGAATGCCCATAAGTTCCTAATCCATTTATCTGAATATAAAAAATGAAGACTGTAAGCTTCCCTCCTATATGATACCGGGTGCGAGTGGGACTAAAATTTGATAACCGTATATTAGCATGGAAACTGTTCTTACCAGTTTTTTAGCATTTTGGAATGCTAAAACCAGTAAAAACTAGTTTCCAACCCAATACATATATATGCATGCATTTCACACCCCATTTCCAACAACTAGAGCACTCAGAGCGCATACCTCCGCCAAGCAAGGCACGGAAACGAATTATTAAAATTGATTTTGAAACCATGATTTTCCTTTTATCAAAATCTAATCATTTGTGCCTTTTAACAGCTTTAAGAGTATCTGTAACTTTCCTGAAGATCCTTTCATAAGTTTTTGAGTTATGCTGCTCACAAACATTCTGACAAACATTAGGTAAACAAACAAACGGACCAACCTATCTTCACCAAATTTTAATCTATATTGTCTCTTAATAACACTAACAATTCCTGCAAATTTCTTAAAGATCCATTGATAATTTTTTCAGTTATTGTGCTAACAAGCATAAACTCAAACACTGCGACAAACAAACAAACAGAGCATCACGAAAATTTTATCATTTACTCTTCGTAATATATGTAATAACTGGAGCAAATTTCATAAAAATCTGACCACAACTTTTTGAGTTACGGCAATAAGAAAAATTAGGCAGACAAACAAACGGATGAACGGATCTTCACCAAAAGTTGATCACCTCCTCGTAAGATGCTTAACAATCCATGTATATTTCATTGAAATCCGTCTATAACTTTTTGAGTTATTTTGGTGACAGACAGAATAACAAAGTCGACGAACACATAACCTTTTAAAAAATGCTTTTGCACAATCCTCTGTCTCAATGAAACAGTTCCACTCCGTTTGAAACGTTCCACACATTACTGAGACAAACTACATTACTAGATGAACAAACTAACAAATGAAAGAAACATACCGCAGTTGTGCAAAAAACTACAATTCGCTGAAACAAACTGCAGTTCAAAAAGACAATGATACGGATATTGAAATAATTCACCATATTAAAGACACAAATAACATAACAGTGAAACAATGGTTTGTAGCTATTATTTTGATACCAAATACTCCTATCGTTACTTTAATTTTGTTGTAGTACTCAAAACTTAAAGAACAACTGAAAATCTAATCCAAATAGATTTGCCAACATCTACATATTATATCATTATGGCAATGAAACACAAAAACTGTTAACAAACCTGTACTAATCAGAAAAACAGCGCGCATAGATTTCTGATGCCCAATATCTTTCCAGCACAGACAAACAGGTAAGTGAGGTTTGGAGCGGCGGTAGTTAATTGCGACGACATTGCAGGTGTTGACACGCTCTCCTATTGGTGCCCGTCCATATGCTCTCATGGTGTTAAGGTTAAGCCCTGCCTCATCAATATAGATTCAGTGTTCCAGAATACCTTTTTCAAACATCCAATTTGCATAAGCAACTCGTTGTTCTTTCACTTCCGGTGAGTCTCTGTCTCAAACTGCTGCTCAGTTCATTTAGGGTGTAGCGCGGATTAGCTTCAATAAACATAACCAGGAAATCGATTACTTCACGATCCAGCAAAGCACGCATACCTCCTGCGTTAGGCTGTCTTTGAACATCGCCGTATTGCTGGTATCGCCGAACTGAGGTGTACGCAGTGGGCCTCTTGACATCTGAAGTGGCCGCTAGAGTCAGGAAATTTTGTCCACTGCCGTAGCATTCGAACATTTAGCTCCTATCTTCATCACCAATACGATTGTTTCGTATACGTGGCACGATAAGACCCTCAAGAAAGAAATATGTGGAAGTCAAACGGTTATAGAGATAATCCCCGACAGCTGCAGTAACATGTAAACAGGGTTCCAATCATGTTCTGACTTCGAACTAGCACGTACTCCATTTTAAAAGAATAACTATTAGTATTTGATGCTGTCTCGTGATAATGATAACTGATTTTCAAGTTGTGGATTGTTTCATTACACCCAATAGTGTTGCACTTCATAATGCAATATTGTTTCAAAGCTGAAAAACTGTTTCAATGTATGCTTCATCCAAATCGAGCAATGTCTTAAAGAAAAAAATTGTTTCACGAGTTTTGACAATTGTCGCATTGACAATCTACACTGCCTTATTGTTGTGCAGTTTGTCTCAATCATTTGAACGATGTCTTAACGAAATAGAGAATTATTCAGAAGCATTTGTTAAAAGGTGTACTTTCAAGTTTGACTTGAAAAACAAGATTGTGGTAATGCTGAACATTTGACCCATTAGCATCTTGAGTACGCCTGAGACAGGAGGTTATTGTTGCTCTGTGTGTGGTTTTTTTTTATGTGGCGTTTCAAATGCAAGAAAATTTTCACAACCACGGTAGAATATTGGCGATGATCGTTAACGATGAAGAGGTGCTTATATAACTTTTGCTATCATTTTTAACAGCAGCGCCAATTAGTTTCAACTGATATCTGCCTGTAAAGAGCGGAAATTTCATGGTTGGAAATTATATGGTTATTCATCACGCTTATGTTTCAGCTGCTAAGTACATGTATCCTACAAATGGTAGCAAACTCTCTTCATGATACGAGGACTAAGTGCTAATCTTAGGGGCTTCCAACTTGTTTTATACAGCTGACATCATTGAGGATGACTTATGTCAGGATTTAGNATCACGCTTATGTTTCAGCTGATAAGTACATGTATCCTACAAATGGTAGCAAACTCTCTTCATGATACGAGGACTAAGTGCTAATCTTAGGGGCTTCCAACTTGTTTTATACAGCTGACATCATTGAGGATGACTTATGTCAGGATCTAGAGTGGTTGTTCAGTGTTTAGGTTGTCGCATGAGTCGTACAATAGTACGGCCTTCTTTTTGGAAGCACTCAGAGTTAGACATAATACCACAAACGAAAGTGGGCCATTATACTCTTTAATGCTTTCATTTACTGATATTTTTAAGGAAAAGAATGGATTCTCTGCTTTCGCTTATCAAATACTGTAGAAGCTAGTCTCAGTTCTTCAGGTAATGGTATTCTTGGTGGTAAATCATATTTTGGTCACTGCGGCAACAGTCTAAGGGCGTTGGCACACCAAAAGCAGTTAAGCGAGAAGCAGGCAGGCTGGAAGTTTTTG
The DNA here is from genome assembly GCA_001587735.2 of Parhyale hawaiensis. Lineage (NCBI taxonomy): Eukaryota > Metazoa > Arthropoda > Malacostraca > Amphipoda > Hyalidae > Parhyale > Parhyale hawaiensis. The sequence continues at coordinate 6,847,088 of LQNS02000211.1, read as the reverse complement.
AGAAACACGGAATGCATTGAAGCGTGCACACCAAACAGCGGCAGTTGAGCAGGTCGCTGCCGCTGTTCGGTGTGTGCGCTCCAATGCATTCCGTGCTGCTCAAAAACTTCCAGCCTACCTACCTGCCTGCCAGCTTCTCACTGAACTGCTTTTGGCGTGTCAGCGCCCTTAGGGCAACGAGCATAATGATTACATTACGCTGGACCAGAGCAACTATGCAGTCCCTCTCCATGCAGGCTGACTGTGTTTTCTGAGTCATCTTATCCTTTGCTCTTCTCTTAAAATTGCTATGTTATTATTAGCGAATTTTTTCATTCTGCCCCAACAGCAGTTCCGTTCGTTTTAGAAATTCTGATTGCGGCCCCATCCATTTATGCCCGGCACTCTATGGGAAAACCGAACTTTTTCTACTTGAAGGTATTGGGCTTTCTGTTCATCGTTCATGTTCTCTCGTCTTCTCTGAACATTGAAACGCTGCTGCTCTAGCTATACTAGGCTCCCTCTTTTTCACTGAAACAATCACGTCTTTGTCGATTATTTCCACGTTGCAGATCCAGATGCTATGATCTCTCCTGTTGGCTCTCCCATGTTATCTCGCCTTCAATGATCGTTCTTGCATTGCTGCGCTAGATCCTCCATAGGCTCTCTCTTGATCACTCATGTTATCGTGTATTCAGTCATAGTTAAAGCTTATTGCAGTGTTCATATATGAAGGACGCTTTGCACTGACCCCTTTATTGTTCTATTTAAACTTTAATACTTGGGAGCTCTGTGAATTCCTCTACAGTTAATTAGCTAAGTAGTGCCGTCCTTCCTCTTTTTTTGTACCTATTGTATCACTCAAATTGGACAGAAACGATCCAGCACATATGCCTCGTACTCCGTATGGATGACACAAATAATAAATTTTGCATTTCAATCTGAAAAGAAGGGAAACTCAGTACAAAAACTGTTTGATTATAAACAAGGTATATATATATGTATTCATCTAAACAAACATTTCCATATTAACTGAACAATATATAATGATAAACGCCGTCGTGGGTTCATATGTTTATACAATTATGCATTTTATGTTTATCAAAACAATCGAATAAATACCGTCGTATATTTGTATATTTGTTTATACATTTGCAGGTATATCATTCATGTCACGCTCTTAACGAAATTAGTGAAAATACAGTAGATGGTCGATGAAGCACAGATGAAGCTATTATTTTTCACGGGGCGATAGACACAACAATTATATTTTCCAGCTCCCGTTCTTCTTTAAACGAAGACGTTTTCCCTTAAACACAAAGCTTTTAATGTACTGAAGCTGTATCATACGGTAGGCGGGATACGCGACGGGGAATTTAAATAAATTCTGTAATTCTCTGCTGCTTGCCAATATAAGTTCATATTTACCTCCGTCAAGGAGGTTATGTTTTCGTCGGGTTTGTCTGTCTGTCTCTCTCTCTGTCTCTGTCTGTATTTCTTTCTGTCTGTCATCAATATAACTCAAAAAGTTATGGACCGATTTTGACGAAATTTACAGGAATTGTTAGGTAGATTAAGAGAAACAGATGATTAACTTTTGGTGAAGATCCGTTCATCCGTTTGTTTGTTTGTTTGGCTGCCTCATTTTCTCAATGCTATAACTCAAAAAGTTATTGATGAATTTTTATGACATTCACATGAGTTGCTAGCTATATTATGGAAGAGTAAATGACCAAATTTTGGGGACGATCCGTTTGTTCGTTCGTTCATTTGTCTCTGTTTTTAATTTTATTCTTCTTAGCACAATAACTAAAAAAAATGAATGGAACGTTATGAAATTAATAGGAGTTGTTAGTAATGTTAAAAGGCATAAATTATCAAATTTTGGTGCAGATCAGTTTGTTCGTTTGTATGTTTGACTCATGTTTGTCATAACTCATAGCATAACTCAAAAAGTTATGAACGGATCCTCAAAAAATATACTGAAGCTGTTAACACTATTGAACGGCACAAATGATTGGATTTTGGTGTTGATACAAAGAAAATCAAAGTCTCAGCACCAATTTTAATTTTTCCTAAACGTTGCCTTGCTTGGCGGAGGTATGTGCTCTCAGAGTGCTCTAGTTTTTGCATGTTATCTAGAGTGGGGACTGAGGGTGGTGCTAAAGGCTGGCACATATGTTAGCGAACAGCTGAGGAAACTCTCGCATATGCACGAAATATTCCGAACAAATTTTTACTTCCCTCTTCACAAGTGAGAATGGACCACTGGTAACTAGACATCGAGCTCCATTTATACAAACGATGTTGTAATGGCTACAGAGTCAACAGCGTAAGAAGAAATGAAATTAACAAACAGAATAATACAATAGATGCTGCCTATTGCCTTCACAATTAATAATAAGTCAACGTTTATGATAAAATACCCTAAAAATAATCAGCTGTCGCGACTACGAAAACGATTATGAACAACCTATACTCCAGAAGATGTGACTGGGGGCGGTTTGTTTACAAATTTGACTTGCGAATTGCGTGCAAAAAATGCTGTAAGCTACATCCTGAAATTTTGCAAAACAGCGTGATTGTGCAGGTTTTTAGACATTCATTCGGCATGTCAAAACTCGTTCTGTTGGCTAGCGTGCGGCACCGGCATTAGATGAATTAACAGAGAGAACACTTATCGCTTATGACAGTTTAAGTTGGCCGTTGTAGCGTATCCTTCGGAAGCAAATTTGCAACAAATCTATAATATTATTAGCGTTGTTCCTTCGTTCCTTCCTTCCTACGTTCCTTCGTGTGTTACGCCCAAGGAGGTTCTAATAGAGAGGAGCGCACCCTCTCTATTTATCCTACGGGAGCGTTGCGAGTAAACTTTTCCCTAAACTGGCTGAGTGGCTTATCCAATCGGAGACGGTATTGCCTACGTGAGGCATTGCCTCACGTATATAGGAATGAATCCTGAGCTCAAAACTTTGCAGCTCCGTCGACAAAATTCCGAGCGGATGGAAGCACCTATGCAAAGGAAACTTGTATCCTGTACACCAGCTTATGATGAAAGTAACAGGGTGAGCAGTGGGATATAAGTCTTCAGACACGATTGTCTTGTAAAAATATTGAAGAACTGCCTGTCTGTATCTTCCTTAACTATATGCGCTGCTGTCTGTATCTTCCTTAACTATATGCGCTGACCACTGCCACTTCAGCCAGTTTAAGATCTCCAAACGCCAGCTTCAGTCACGTGACAAAGCCATGTGTTTACTCGCCCAGGGAAGGCTTGCGCGTACTCCTCCCATTGAAACTCCTTGGTTACGCCTGAATTCAATGTTCAACTCGCATTTGGCCTTACATGCGAAATCCGGTATCTGTGCTACAGCTAAAGCAAGAGGCCAATATATCCGCAATTTTCGTCTTTCATTCTTCATTGTTTTGCGCTTTATTGAGTTCAGGAAGCTGACGTATCTGTGATACGGCTGGTGACTACTCTCTCGACCACAGACCAGAGGCGATTCTTTGTGGCGAAGTTGTGAGCGTGAATACAACCACAAGTTGCAGAAACGACCAAATTCATGTCTACGTGACGACCAAAAACGTGGTTGTCGCACGGAGACTCGTTTTTGGTTGTGTTTACGACCAC
>LQNS02000211.1:6821632-6832153 GCA_001587735.2 Parhyale hawaiensis | reverse complement strand
TTTTTTTTTTTAAGCGTCTTGGGGCAGCAGTAGAGGCTAAGGGCGGTCACGGCGAGTAGGACATCGGAAATCTGGAGAGTAACCACTCTAGAATTAAATGACGTAGTAGATATTTGAATACTCCTTTTGTAAAACATATTCCCTATCCAGTAGACGTGATACATGAAACTAATTAGCGCCATTTGTTTTTCGTTCGTCTTCAAATACTTCAGCAGCTGACGTGGCTGCAGCCGCAGTGTTCAATCTAATCTGGAATTATTTATACCTACAGAATCAACTGCCTTGCTATATTTACCACTGATCTCATTTCATATACCCACGAATAATAACTGTTAAGAGAGCGTGCTATGTTCTTATTTCTCTAAAGGTCTTGCACGATTTAATAATTTTTTAAAGTTCCTAAATCCGTTTTAACCACTGAAGAAAATTTCTACAATAAACTATTTTTTGAAGAACCAGGCATTGCCTTTCCAGTATATGTACACAATTTAAGACGTCTACAAATGTGTACAGTGGGGACGAAAGGGTTAAGTAATTCAAGATTAACTGCACATAGAAGAGGCAGAACGGGATACACTATGTCGGTGCAGTCAGCCTTTCCAACGCTATTGTCATAAATCATCGCTGCTGATTCTGCTACCAGCCATGGATGGGGGGGGGAGACTCGACCCCGGCATCTCGTGCGCGCGCAAACTTACGGTCCAGACGCTGTGAAGCAATGGACCGTCCAACTGACAAGTCTGACTGCCAAGAGGCAGAGGACGCAATATATTTATATTGGCGCCATAGCTTCCTTTGTGAGTGCTTCTTGTCATAGCTCCTGGTGACTTCGTCGGCACAGCGAGACTGTTTTGGATATTTTTCAAACTCGTGAGTCTCAAACCGCTCTAAAGTTCTCCTCTCTCCAAAGACATTTCCCGCCCGTACCGACAATCATGTTGCCAGAGATTTCAGTCTACATTCCATCGAAATAGCTCCGCATTGTCGAGCATTTTGGTAGAATCCATCAAGCTGTTGGCCAACTGTTATCTGGCGTTGCATTTTTATCATCTTCCTGCCATCAATCAAATGATAGATAACAATTTTTTCAGCAATGAAGGGTATGATGGGCTTACCATAAGTAAATGCACAAAGATAGATTACATTAGATAAGATTAGGTAGCTGGCAAGTGACGAACCAAAAGGCCCATTCCCATAGAGCATCCGAGACTTACATTCAGTCCCTCTATGAGTAATTTTCATTGCGATATATTGCTATTGCGACACTTTGCTAGTGCCATACATTGCTGTTGAGGTACATTACTATTGCAATGCATTACTAATTACATGACGGCATTTTTTTACTTAACTATCACTGCCAATGGCGTTCATGGTGATTTTTATTGTTACCTATGCCGATATATTTACTCCAGTACTTAACCTTCAACAATGATATCAATAAGTCAGTAATAAAGCTTTTTATTGTTGATACTTGTGGTGTGGATTTTGATGTTCAATAATTCAATCACCGATAGTTGTGCCAGGATGAGTTTAGGAGAGTAAATTGTCCTTACTGTAAGCAAAAGCGCAAATATTAGTTCTGAAATGCTTGAAAGTTGAGTAGGATCAAGAAAATATAGTTCAGTCAAAGGAAATTTCCAGTTCCCTCCTCACTTTTGGTTAATTGTGACAAGTTCAGACTTGAATTTATATTTAATAGGCCAAGCTTTCGTCACATGTCAAGTTAGTGCCTCCTTACGGGCACGCTAAGGATACTCTAAGGTATGCTGGACGCGCAGGCGTCAAACTCGCCATGCGCTATATATGGGCGTTTGCGACTGTTCTGTGTAGGTGCATCGCTGTGCGTGCGGGCGGCGTTCAAGTCCGTGTGCTGTGCTGCTGGCTGTATCGTAGATTAGTTTAGGTTAGGTGAAGTCAGGCAAGGTAAGGTTAGGTTACGTTAGGTAAGGTAAGATTAGGTAAGCTTAGCTTAGGCTAGTTTAGGTACTAGTGCTTATTGCTTCTCGTGATTGTGGCGCTGTAAGAAAGCTTACTTGAACGCACACACAGTGATGAACGTACACAGAATGGCGAGTTTGACGCCAGTGCATCCTGGCCACCACCAGATGAGCCATCAGGTTCAAAATTTGACGGCAATAAGAATTAAAAATACTATAGCCTCTGCTCACGGCGAAGCTTCTACGGCCAAGGAGAATTTTAACTGAGAAAATATAAACAAAATGGATTATGCACGACAGCAAAGGAAAACTGCATCCAAGATGCAGCCTCTCGTCTACCACGCTCACAAGAAGGATATCAAATAGTACCTATAACTATTTTTCTAAGCGATGTGGGGTTCAGAAAATGCACCAGCTCGAGTACATGCATAAGCTATATTGCTGGCTATGCATAGTAACTAAGGGCTCAAATTTTCTGCCATCTCATCTCGTTGTTCGGTAGATGAATTTTCTTTTATTTAAATCCTTAGAGACTGACCTACCAACAAACCAACCAAGGAAGCAACCAACAAACTGCGTTTCATTATAAAGTAAATCTATAAATTATACGGAGGACTAGATGTGCGCGATGATTTGTCTTCGAATTAAGGTCGCTATCTTTTGATACGTGAATAAAGAAATTCTTATAAGACCCAAAGACAAGCAAATATTTAATCCCCCAGTTCCTAAATATAGGTATCTTCGGATCAAGTTTTAAATATTGCTTCTCATCAGAAATTTAACGTTTCTTGTTGACGGAGAAGGGTTAACCCCGTGCGCGTCAGGTTGTGGTACCTTGGGCCAATTTCTCCAGTATGATTAGAATAGGACGGGGGACCCTTTGTTGTAAAAGAAAACCGGTCTGGTATGGATACGGTGTTAGGGTTAACCTCAGTTACGTAACTCTCAATTCTACCCTCTGACCCATTTCACTCTATAAACATTGTCAAGAAGCGCTTATTCAAAGTAATGTTTCTCACCGGCTGAAAAAAAATGCATTCTTCATAATCTTATCACACTAGGAACAAACCGTGAAGAAACACCCTGCTAGAGAAATGTGGAGTCAGATATCTGAAGACACATTTTGTCGAGAGTAGTTCTCTGGTCATGCATTCAGCCATTAGCTGCGCACAAACATCACTGTCCATTGATTCTAGCACAAACAGTCTGGTTCCTGCGGCATCAGTTACAAGCAATCACATAATTACCTAAGCCAAGGAGGTTATGTTTGCGTCGGCTTTGTCTGTCTGTTGTTCTGTCTACTTGTCTTTCACCAAGATAACTTAAAAAGTTATGGACGGATTTGAACATTTGAACGAAATTTACAGGGATTCTTAGGTACGTTGAGAGGAACAGATGATTAATTTTTGGTGAACATAAATCAATCCGCTTGTTTGTCTGTTTTATTTTCTCATTGCCATAACTCAAAAAGTTATGAACGGATTTTTATGAAACTTACATGAGTTGTTAGGTATATTATGATGAGTAAACGACCAACTTTTTGTAATGATCCGTTCGTTCATTCATTTGTTTGTCACTGTTTTTAATTTTATGCTTGTTAGCACAATAACTCAAAAACTAACGAATGGATCTTCATGAAATTTATAGGCTTTGTTATTAATGTTAAAAGACCTAAATGATTAAATTTTTGTAAAGATCGGTTAGTTCGTTGTATGTTTGACCCATGTTTGTCATAATGTTTATGAGCAGCATACGTCAAAGATATATGAACGGATCTTCAAAAAAATTACCAAAGTTGTTAACACTGTTGAAGAGCACAAATGATTGGATTTTGGTGTTAATACAACGAAAATCATAGTTTCAGTACTACTTCCAATTTTCTGTAACCGTTGTCTTGCTTGGCGGAGGTATGCGCTCTCAGAGTATTGTAGTTTTTATATGCATATGAATAAAAATTTTTTTTCAGTTTTTTGCAATGGAAAATGAAGTTTATAAACTCTGTGTTTTGTTTCCTGCCTAACAAAGACTAATAACTCCAATACCAAGAAACGGCAGTAGAAGCTTCACAACTGATTGAGTTTTCCAAGAAACTTAATCAGCTGAGAGTAAAGCTGAAAGGGATGGATTTAAGCTGATGAAATGATCATTGTATTCGAAAAAAAAAACATTGGTCCGGGCATGACTTCCAGTTAATGAAGCTGTAAGGAGTCGACCATGGCAATAATTGGCTCTGAATAACAATGATAAAACCCGGAATAAATTCAAGGTCTTTGTGCTAGCTGATCTGAAATACTCCGGAGTATGCAAATTCGAGCAATGTTTTTAACCAGCAGTTACAGCACATTGCGAGTAAAATCATCGTTTATCACTACTGCCATATCTGAAAAAGGCAACATTGGGCAATAATTTCAGTCACCACTAGTGGCACACTGGACGTGTCATCATTGACTACCAACGCTGCAACACTGCCCTGCGCTACGTTGTAGTTACCGCTCAGAAAAAAATCAAGGCACCTTCGATTCACCAACTGACTGTGAGCGAGGTAATCCAATCGACTGGGCTGCAACTTATTCATATACGTCCTTTTGAACGTTGAATTGTTGTGGTGGTCTCAAGTTGTTTGAGACCACTGGTTTGAAGTGGTTTGCAATTGTCTGAAACTCAACCCAACGTGGTAAATAGAACGCTCGAGAATTAATTCCAGATCAATTAAAGCTACTCGGATTAGATTACTTAGCTCAAAGTGTGCAAATGTACAGCTCCATTGCCGTAACTAAAGTAAATAAACTGTGATCTAACCGGGATACCGAGCGCTAAGAAGCATGCTTTACATGCTATACAATTTTCGCAGTGTGCAGGCAGCTGTGGCTTCCATAGACGGCGGATACTTAGCAAAAAAATTAACCGCACCACAAAAATCGTCAGGAAGAGCCTTTATAAGCCCGTAGCAAAATACATATTTTTCAAAAGATGTTGCTGTTCAGACTAGGCGTATTTTTATTTTGTAAAGTGACAGTTTAATGAGTTTAAAGGGCCATATATTTTAGCGAGGCGAAAATGACATGGATCTCTGCTACAACACTAATAACAGCGCGAAATATCGTACGCGAGGTACATACTTTCTTTAATAATATGGTCATGATATATGTCGAAATCGTTCCTGAAGAGGTTAATGCTGCTATTGTGTGTTCAGTAACAGCAGTTATGCTTGCACGATGTGTGAAATGAGACGAACAAAATGGGTAACGGGAAGCTTTTGCCTACACTAAGGTAATAATTCAAGTCATAAACCACACTATAGTCGACTACCCGCTTCTACCAAAGCGAGTCGTATGCTATTACTTGATTAAACTTCAGTAAATCTTTTCAAACAAATAATAAACCGTTCTTGGTGAAGTAAGGGCAAAAAGCGCATGTACATGAGCATTGAGCACTGACCAATGGTGAATTGATTTTTTTTTTCCTCTCTCTCAATATTAGGTCATTTTGATGCTCTCAAATTGTGTACATTTCACCCCCAGCCGCAGTTGACTTTTTTTTTTATAGCTACAAATGTACGTTTCTTGTAGATAAACACATTCTTTGCAAAGCTACGAACAGTTTATTTTTCTTAGAGGCTTCTAAGTTCATTAGAATACATTTTATTGACTTTTCACCTATCAGCCATGGAACTTACGCGGGACCATCAGGTATTATGTGTGTTACTCTATGCGCGAGTGTTTAGTTGCGGACATGAAGATATAGACCAAGTTTCGCAAGCAATAGACGAAAAAAAATAAAAAGTAAGTCCATCGCGTATAGCAGAACAATAACACAGGCGTTCGAATACGGGCATGAAGGCATATATAGAATAATTTAGGCACGTAGTCGACGAACAGTATTTTGCTTATTGGGTAGCGCTAATGATACTAAGAACGCCCAGCAAGCAGCAACACACACTACACTGGGATGCATGTCCCGGTCCTTAAGTCCTGGTAAGTCCTGACTTACCAGGTCCTGACAACTCTACATTAGGGTCGCACAACACAGAGGTGTCTCACCTAGGACAGGGGAACAACTAACAGCGCCTAGTAATTCTTCCATTCGCATTCATAGTCTAACTGAGGGGCATCCAATTAGGAGAACGAATTTCCACATAATAGACAGTTGCCACAATGCACAAGACCTCAGAATTCTAGAATCCATTAGTATCAGTTCCCGTAAACCAGCTCTCAATAACTGTCAATCGGCCACATCTTTAAATATCATAGATTAAATAGTTTACTATCGGTAGCAATCTTTAGGTTCTATAGGCACGAATGTTGATGTTAGTTAGGTAGCGTTTATTCTTTNTGCTCTGTGTGTAACCTAGAAATAAGAAACATTCTCCTGTGTACCATATTTCATTCCAATTTTGTAATGTCTATGAGTACTTAATAAAGATTATTATTATATACGTTGTAGTTAGCGCTCAGAAAAAAATCAAGGCACCTTCGATTCACCAACTGACAGTGAGCGAGGTAATCCAATCGACTGAGCTTCAACTTATTCATATCCGTCCTTTTGAACGTTGAATTGTTGGGGTGGTCTCAAGTGGTTTGAGACCACTGGTTTGCACTGGTTTGAAGTGGTTTGCAATTATCTGAAACTCAACCCAACGTGGTAAATATAACGCTCGAGAATTAATTCCAGATCAATTAAAGCTACTCGGATTAGATTACTTAGCTCAAAGTGTGCAAATGTACAGCTCCACTGCCGTAACTAAAGTAAATAAACTGTGATCTAACCGGGATACCGAGCGCTAATAAGCATACATACATTACAAGCTATACAATTTTCGCAGTGTGCAGGCAGCAGTGGCTTCCATAGACGGTGGATATTTAGCAAAAAAATTAACCGCACCACAAAAATTGTCAGGAAGTGCCTTTATAAGCCCGTAGCAGAATACATATTTTTCAAAAGATGTTGCTGTTCAAATTAGGCATATTTTTATTTCGTAAAGTGACAGTTTAATGAGTTTAAAGGGCCATATATTTTAACGAGGCGAAAATGACATGGATCTCTGCTACAACACTAATAATAGCGCGAAATATCGTACGCGAGGTACATACTTTCTTTAATAATATGGTCATGAAATATGTCGAAATCGTTCCTGAAGAGGTTAATGCTGCTATAGTGTGTTCAGTAACAGCAGTTATGCTTGCACGATGTGTGAAATGAGACGAACAAAATGGGAAACGGAAAGCTTTTGCCTACACTAAGGTAATAATTCAAGTCATAAACCACACTATAGTCGACTGCCCGCTTCTACCAAAGCGAGTCGTATGCTGTTACTTGATTAAACTTCAGTAAATCTTTTCAAACAAATCATAAACCGTTCTTAGTGAAAAGGACAAAAAGCCCCTGTACAAGAGCAGTGAGCACTCACCCATGGTGAATTGATTTTTTTTTCCTCTCTCTCAATATTAGGTCATTTTGATGCCTTCAAATTGTGTGCACATTTCACCCCCAGCCGCAGCTGACTTTTTTTATAGCTACAAATGTACGTTTCTTGTAGATAAACACATTCTTTGCAATACTACGAACAGTTTATTTTTCTTAGAGGCTTCTAAGTTCATTAGAATACATTTTATTGACTTTTCACCTATCAGCCATGGGACTGACGGGACCGTCAGATATTATGAGTGCATTGTGTGTTTTATTCTATGCGCGAGTGTTTAGTTGCGGACATGAAGAGATAGACCAAGTTATGCAAGCAATAGACGAAAAAGAATAAAAAGTAAGTCCTTCGCGTATAGCGGCACAATAACACAGGCGTTCGAATACGGGCATGAAGGCATATATAGAATAATTTAAGCTCGCAGTCGACGAACTGTACATTGTTTATTGGGTAGCGCTAATGATACTAAGAAGGCCCGGCAAGCAGCAACACACACTACACTGGGATGCATGTCCCGGCCCTTAAGTCCTGGTAAGTCCCAACTGTATATACAGATGATAAAAATGGGAGATCGCGTTTACCATTCGATCGTAGTAGAGAGCACTCTGAGAGCACATACCTCCGCCAAGCACGGCAACGATAACAAAAAATTCAAATTGGTTCTAAAACCATGATTTTCTTAATATCATCACCAAAATCTAAGCATATATGTCTTATGATAGTATTAACAGTACCTGTATTTTTTGTGAAGCTCGGTTCATAATTTCTTAAGTTATGCTGCTAACAGTATCATGACAAACATAAGTCAACTCTCAAACGGACCAACCGATCGTCACCAAAATTTAATCATTTATGTCTTTTACCATTAATAACGAGTCCTGTAAATTTCATAAAGAACCATTAAGAACTTTTTGACTTATTGCGCTAACAAGCATAAAATCAGACACAGCTAGAAACACACGAACGGACAAGCAGATCATTACAAAATTTGGTTGTTTACTCTTCTTAATATACATAACAGATCATGTATATTTTATGAAAATCCAAGCATAACTTTTTGAGTTATGGCACCAAGATAAAATAAGCAGACAAGCAAACAGATGAATCTATTTTCACCGAAAGTTATTCATTTGTTATTGTTAACATGCCTGACAATCCCTGCAAATTTCGTTACGATCCGTTCATAACTTTATGAGTAATCTTAGTGACAGACGAAGAGACAAACAAACAGACAAGCACGACAAAGACATAACCTCACTGACGAAGGTAATAATAAAAATAGATGTATGTAGGCCGCTCAAAAAGTTTTGGCAATAGGGCAACTTATTTCTTTTGAAATTTAGGTTCCCTATCAACAAATCAATAGACGCTACAATATTCACCAGATATGGACAACCCGGCTTGTCAATATTCAGGAAATATGAAAAATTCTCCAGAAAACTTGAAAAATCATAGCTAATCTTACACTTCTTAACCTGTTGCAAAGCATATCAAGTCATCCCAAAATTTCTCCGCTTCCGTTTGTGTCGACAGTCACTTCAGAACAGCCAACTGTACAAATCCTGGCAATCTAAACTATTGGACTTAGAAATTCAAACTCAGTATATCAACATTGTCAAACATACGAATTCGATTAAGCAGTACGTGTCTCAGACTAAATATACATTTATTGAGCCCCACACTCCTTTCTACACACTCTCTTCCAAAGCTTACACACTTCTGCATGGAGCCGTGTCATCCAGTTGGCAAAGCACTTAGAGTACTTACAAGCGGGTATACTTTCAGCTCTGAATTCATCCTTCTGGCTAGGTCCTGCTTCTGTGAAAATGATCTCAGCCAGTTTTTCGTACAAAACTATAAATTTGTGAGGGAAAGCAAACTGGAACTTACTGACATCCACCTTACGGTCTAAACTTCGCACCATGTGACTTTCGGGTATTCTAAAATTGTCAGAAGATCTTTCTGAGATCTATGAGGATAACTTTAAAACTTAAAAGAATACGTGTTCCTGAATACTCTGAGTGCTTTTTCAAGTGGATGACAAGACTCTAGAAAGGCGTAAACCTTGAAGAAGGTTGTACTGAAGGAATGTGTGGCCCAATAAATTGAGACCTTTTCTTCATTTCATTTTTGTCCCCAAAACTTCTTAAATGTCTTACCCATATCTCATTTGAAAATCATGGAGGCATGAAGCAATGCTGTAATGGTCAATAAATGTGAATTGGCGCTGCTGGCCGTCAAAAATGACGGAAAAGAACATGCATCGGTTCATGTTCACGGTGCAGCTTGCCATGACTCTAATAATAAGGATTCACTGCAGCCACTACACTTGTAGCTTGGGATTCCTGCGCCAACAGACAGACAGAACGACAACCGCTGGAAAAAATATAACCTCCTTGCCAGAGGCAATAAATCAAAGAATGGAAGAAGAAACAGAGCGTATTGTGGGAAAAGAGAATCTAGACTGAACGACTTCTGTGTCAGACTTAACCGAGACTTGTAGAAGTAAATATCACCTGCCTTTGTCGCTCCAGCCCGGGTCACTTCGAAGTTGATAGCTTCTTTCATCATCCGGACTTTGGATTCCACTCGGTCATCATTTTATCATCATTTACTTCTACTAAGTTGACAGTCGAATTTTTGCCTATCTTATCTCTATTGAAGACGGGTGACGCAAAACATATACATATGTATCCATAAATACAGCGTTACTTTTATTACAGTGTTTTCATTGCTTGGTAGGTAATATGTATATTATTTGAAAGCCGTGAGGCATATCGCAAAAGTCCCAGACATCATCTGTGAACGGTAAGCACCCACGAAGAAGCATTATAAGGGTAAAAATATGATGGATCTTTCACTTGAACGTTTAGCAGTTATAACAAAACTAGTGGCCTGAAACGTCAGTATCCAGTCGGAAATGATGGTTGTGATTATTGTAGAATATAGTGGTATATGAGACATTGAGGTCGATTGTGGATGATGATAGAATATGGTAGTCGACCATAACATAATGTTGATTTTAGTATATCATGGTGTGCTGCAGCAGACACACCCAGGCTGCAAACCTATAAGAGTGACCAAGGAGTATTGTCGCTAGCTCATTTCCCAGGTGCTCGCGTGGTGAAGCATATAGCCAGTGTGTACCTGTCGAGACTCGTTACC
>LQNS02000211.1:6765973-6776153 GCA_001587735.2 Parhyale hawaiensis | reverse complement strand
ATTTCGAGCATATCATTTGTCTTCCTCCTACCTTGCATTTTCAAACGAAGTTGACTTTCTCCAAACTCTCTTCAAAAATAACGGGTACCCTCACCACCTCCTAGACCACTACTTCAAGTTGTTTCCTGACAAGCTGTTCGATCCCGGCATTAGTGAACCCTCTGTCCGTAAATTGGATTTCTTTCACTCGCTTTCGGACTATAACTAAGCCTCTGTTAGTACAGTCACCACTTTGAAAATTTTCCTCTATGAAGCCTACCCATACATCAACTTCAAGTTTTCATACAAGAACACATTTACCAAAGGATCCTACTTCAAATTTAAAGACAACCCCCCACACCACTTGTGTCCAGTGTTATCTATCGTTACCAGTGCCAGGCCTGCAGCGCCTCATACATCGGTAGCACTGGACAACATTTCAAAGCCCATATTGACCAACATTTAGGTGTATCCAGTCGTACCGGTTTACCACTTGCGAAACCCTCACATTCAGCTCCCCGCTTACATGCCGAGCAAAAAAATCATCCCATCAGCAAAAACGACTTCTCCGTCATAGACTTTTCAGACCCAATCGAGCTCACAATATTAGAGTCACTCCACAACCATAGTAAAAGCTTTAACAATAGAGGCTGAAATATGATAGCAATAGCTACGTACCCAGAGCTGCAGGATATTCACTACCTACTATGCTTGTCAGGTCAATGAGGCAGCCTAATTGGCAAAGATATGATTTGCAGGCTCACAATATTGCCATTTTGCTCACATTGACTCGCCATAGAATTTACTGAAGTTTTAATTGCTACCCTTTTGTTATTGTTACAAAGTGATCATATTAGCTAATCTATTAACTCTCTGGGCTTAGACCTGACAATGTTACCTAACACCCTATAGCTATAGATCAAATGGCTTCCATTATCTGTATTTTTCTGGAATTTTTGTAAGAGCTTTAGTTCCTGCAGAATATTCGAACTTTTTATTATTTTCTGCACTTAAATTGTGTTTTGTACCAGGCTAGACAAAAAAATATGAATAAAACTGGTCAGTATGAATCATGAACTATGCGTTAACATTTGTTAGTCAGTCATTGACTGTCCCCATATTGAGATAGCCTACTAATATTTTATATCATATATTGTTACCATTATATGATTATCAATGGGTTACTGAAATTATAAGCTCTTCCAAAACAGTTGAATCGGTGCGGAACAATGAAAAAGCATTATTTTCATCATTGGAAACGTTCCCCCTCAAAAAAAATAACCCCCTTCCCCTACAAAAAAAAATAAAACCCTAAAAACCCACTACCCACTTTTTTTTAACCGGGTTTTTCCAACCCTGAATGAGGGTGCAATGGTATATTGCTTAGTCTTTCAATGATTGAATGGTCGAAAGGTTTGAATTTGAATGAGTGGCATGCTATTATTTCGCTGCCACCTCTATTTCATCGCAAATGATATCATGGGAGCGCTAGTAAATACAGAAAGCTGACAAGTTAAATACGAACGATTCTCATATTTGCCCTTGGTGCTGGCTTCACTCTTCTTTACATTATTATAATATATTATAAAAAATTTTAGAACTATGGCGCAAGAGCATTTTATCAGTGTATTCACAGCATGTGGATTATAATAAAACATGAGCGTTAATAAAATTATTCAATGCCTGTGAGGAGGTCGGTCACTGCGGTATCCAAACAAAATGGTCGATCTCGGCTCGTCATCCAATGCATCGTATTCCTTCTTTTCTATAGGATCGATTAACATCACTCATATAGAACAAAATTAGAACGAAGACCAAGGACCTGAACAACATGCTTAATTTAAATTCTGTATGCGTAAACTGGACATTACAGCTTTACGGCCATCCTTTGTAATCTAAAAGCAGCAAAAGGACACATACTATACACATACTTAAACGTATATGTAGTACACGACTGTGAAATGATCGCTGTAACTGACAGCACACCGCCTATCCATCCAATCAGGTTATGTATAACTCGTGATTTATTTCTGTCGCATGTCTATTCAAGTTTAATGCGATAATAAAAGTTCAGTATTGTATTTTTACTGCATTTAAGAGTAAACAGGTGGACAGGAATAACTTTCTGCCATTGACGATTTTATTAATTGCTTTGAATTATTTCTTTAAATGGGAATATTTTCACTTTTTGTAATAGCTTTTTCTTAAATTTATTTGGATATTGACGTTACATAGATCACAGTTACCGATTCGCAGTAGCTTTTCCTTATATTGATACCTCAAAAAGTTATGGACGGATGTTTACGAAGTTTACAGGGATTGTTAGGTATGTTAAGACTAACAGATGATTAACTTTTGATGAAGTCCCGTTCAATCCGTTTGTATGTTTGACTGCCTCTTCTTTCTTAATACCATAATTCAAGTAATTACAGACGGATTTTTACGAAACTCATTAGTTGTCAAGGCTGTCAAACGAAGAATAAATGACCAAATTTAGGGGATATTCTGTTCTTTCGGTTGTTTGTCTCTGGGTTTGAAATTACTTTTGTTTGCAAAGTAACTCAAAAAGTTATGAACGGATCCTTCCAAAATTTACAACTGTTACATATGTTAAAGGACATAAATAATGGCATTTTTGTGATGATGAGTTAGTCTATTTGTGTGTTTGACTAATGTATGTCGGAATGTTTGTCAGCAACGTAGCTCACAAAGTTATTAATGAATGTTCATTAAATTTGTAGGCATTATTAAAAATGTTGAAAGACATAAATGACCAAATTTTGGTGACGATTGGTTTGTTCGTTTGTGTTTGACCAATGTTTGTCATAAATATAACTCATGAAGTTACGGGCGGATCTTCAAGAAAAATACAGAACATGTTATTACTGTCTATCAAAAGGCAGAAATGGCCAGATTCTTGGTGCTAATAAAGAGAAAATCAGAGTTCCAGAAACAAATTTTAATTTTGTTGAGCGTTGCGTTGTTTGGTGGAGATACGTGTTCTCAGGCTGCTCTAGTGTTAGATCAAAATGTCCGTCAAATCTCCGCTAGTTCCTCAGTAATGTAACGTCAAATGACATCTCTTAACAGAAGTCACAGATACGTAACTCACTCACTTTGAAAATTTTCAAATACTTAGTGAGCAGAAGACCCATTATTGCAACAAGAGTTTCTGACAGATTATGGTTGGTTGAGAATAGTATTAAGCCAGTCACTGATTTCTTCAGTCAACATGAGACGATAACGGACTTCTATTGAAATCTAATTGAGTTAGAGGGGAGCTGAATAAGTGGTTGAATTAGAGCGTCCTGTGGAGAACGGATGTGTGTAGAAATTCCGACATAAAACATTATTTCCAATTTTCGACATATTGATAAAACATTTCCCATTTCAGGTGAGATGTAATGCACATTGCTATGATACTCCATAATATATGTACAGTATATTTATGTACTTACTTCACGCGCAAAATGAAAGTACAGCGACGCTCATAATATCTCCTAAGTTAAGAAAAATCGGTACTAACAATAATAGTAATATTATTAAGCCACGAGCAGCCCCTTTTGTCCACTTAGTTATGAAAAAATATATTTTAATACATCTTTCCACCCAATTGTCTGCTAAACGTTGCGTTGCAAATGAGGATTAAAATACGGAGGACAAGTCCGTTCCTGTCTCAACCTCACACAATTTTAGCTCAGTTTGCCAATTATTGGGTGGAATGATGTATTAAAATATATTTTTAGTAATATTATTTATAATGATGATAATAACAATACCAATAATAGTAGTAGTAATAATAATAATAATAGTAATAACAAGAGTAATAATACATAATACTAATAAAAACTAGAGCACACAGAGAGTGCGCACCTTCACCAAGCAAGGCAACAGTAACGAAAAAATTAAATAAGTTCTGAATCGATGTTTTCCGTTCTACATACTGAGTGTCTCGAAAAATGTTACATTTGCCAGTGGCTGTTGTGTTTAGGTACATAAGATACATTTCCAACCCATATAGGATCTATTCTTTTGTGTGATTAAAACTATGAAACAGCAGCCAATTGAAAATGTAACATTTTTTAGACACCCAGTATCAGCACAAAAATCTAATCATTTGTGCCTTTTGGCGGCAATAACAGCTTCTTTAATTTTCTTGAAGATCCGTTCATTACGTATTGAGTTATGTTGCTAACGAACATTCTACTAAGCATGAGTGAAACACACGAGCGGACAATCTAATCTTCATCAAAATTTGATCATTTATGTCTTGTAATAATTTTAACAACACCTAGACAAGCAAACAAACGAACCAACAGATCATCACAAAAGTTTGGTCCTATACTCTTCGTGATATACCTAACAACTCATGTAGTTTTCTTAAAAATCCGTTCCTAACTCTTTGAGTTATGGTACTAAGAATAAAAGAGGTAGGCAAACAAAGATACGGTTGAACGGATCTCCACGAAAAGTTAATCACCTGTTACTCCAAACATGCCTAAACAATCCCTGCAATTTTCTTAGAGATCCGCCCTTAAATTTTTTAGTTATCTTGGTGACAGACTGACAAACAAAGAGGCACACAGACAAAGAAATAAACTCGACGAAAACACAACCTCCTTGGCGGAGGTAAATACACTTGACGGCCCATGCAAAGTGTCAGATCCTGAAACTGAAACTTCAGGTACACAGTTTCTGTTGAACAGAGTGACCGTAAGCAAGAATTTAACTGTTTGGAGTGAACCAATGCTGTGTTTTATCAGCTCTTGAGACAAATTTATAAAGTAGTGTCAGCAGTGGGTGATAGCTATAGGATTTTAGGACATAACTAAAGCACTCTCAGACGCGTATGGAGGCGGTTCACTCGGTTGCCATCGTTTTTAAGTTTAACCGAGACTTTGGTATTAAAAGAAACGTATTTGAGGTTTTAGATTAGTAAACACGGAAAAATATAATTATTGTGCTCGTTCAATTTTTTCGAAGATCCGATCATAACTTTTTGAGTTATACTGTTAACAAACGTTATAATAAATATGAGTCAAACATACAAACGAACCAACCGATCTGCGCCAAAATTTGATCATTTATGTCTTTTATTATTACTAACAACTCCTATAAATTTCATAAAGATTCATTCATTATTTTTTGAGTGATTGTGCTAACAAGCATAAAATTAAAAACAGTGACAAACGAACGAACGAATGAAAGGATCATTACCAAAATTTGGAAGTCTACTCTTTGTTATATACCTAACAACTCATGTTAATTTCATCAAAATCCATTCATAACTTTTTGAGTTATGCCATCGAGAAAAATGACGCAGACAAGATAACAAACAAACGGATGGACATATCTTCACCAAAAGTTAATCATCTGTTCCTCCAAACATACCTAACAATCCCTGTAAATGTCATCCAAATCGGTTCATGGCTTTTTGAGTGATCCTGGTGACAGACAAACAAACAAACAGACAGACAAAGAGTCAGACAGACAGAGAGACAGAAACACACGACGAAAACATAACCTCCTTGGCGGAGGTAAAAATAGCATAAACTTGATTAAAATTAATTTTGCCTTTTACCGATTGCCTATGCTAGTGAACGTGTGTGTTTCTTGCTAATGAATGCATCGTGAGGCACCATCAATGGTTCGTTTCCTGCTTGATGTCGCTGTGTTAAGGGGGACAGATTTATTTGAAATTTCAGCAGCTAGCTGTAGGACCTACTTGGTAGAAGTGGACGGTCAAGTGTAGTCTAGTCTATTATAGGAAATTAACCCTTTCTCGCATAACGTGGTCTACGCACATTTCGAATAGAGCTTTTCTTATGAGGAAGAAAGATTAACTCATGAGAGGGAAAGGTTAAACTTCCACTCCATTTGTAACTTAGAGGAAGGCACCGACGTAGTTTTAAGACTTGTGGGGAGGGTTCTGCCTTTCCAGAAAGCCTTGATATTTTTGAAAATCGTTTTCTTTCATTAAGTAGTAGCTATTCATCAGACGGACGCGCAGGCAAAATTTTAGCCCTCCAGTGTAACCCTAAGTGGGCGAAATAGGGGGCTGGAGGCGGTGTGGTGAGGTTTTTTGTAACACCCAATTTTTCATTTCAAAAACTTTTTCATTATTCGCCCGATCTTCATGCTTCATGAAACTTATTAGAAAGATGTAAAATTGAATATAAGTTAATAGCGGGTTTGACTCCTGTATTTTTTCCATTATCGCCAAATAAAACGAGTTATTCAAAGAAAAGCTTTTCCCGCCAAATAACTGTTTTCTTCAAAAAACTCGTTTCCTATGACAAAAATGGGAAGAATTAGAGAAGTCTAACCCACATTCTTTTTCGATTTTACATACCTGTACCAAGTTTCATCAAAATCGGAGCATAAATAAAGAAACCGCATTTGAACCTGTTGGCGGGAATTTCCATGGTGAAATTAAAGAAACAGACTTTTGAAAGAAAAGGGTTATCATTTTTGTTCCGAATGGAATGAAACTTGGTACACCTTATACAGTATATAAATCGGAAACGAATGCGGGTTATACTCATGTACTTTTCCCATTTTCGCCATAGAAAACGAATTTTTTCAAAGAAACCGGAATTTGGCCCCTCGCCCTCCCTGAAAAAAATCGACTTCTAAATGCATCTCTTCCTACAGTTTTTAAGCTACAGAGATTATTTTGGTATCAAGCGAAGCTGAATTTAATCCTCTATCAAGGAATCTATCGGTGGTTTCGATTTTCGATTTAGTACATTCTTTGAAGTGATTTCGGACCATAAACCAGCTCTCTAGTTAAAAAAACCCTAGGAGGAGATGCATTTCCCCTAATCCCTGTTTTTTGTAAGTTTTCTATGCAAATAATTTAAAAAGTGTATGAATAAAAACATTTTCTTTTTCGATTTTACATATACCTATGTGCCAAGTTGCAGCCAAATCCATTGGTAACTAAAATATTTTTTTGCCAGAACCCTCCTCTTGAGTAGACGCCACTTATTCGGTGATCCTCCTCACCCTCATGCAAAGAAAATTGCTGACCCATCATTCTTCAAAGAATGAGCTTTTGAACAGCCAGAACTGTGAAGTTTCAACACAGTAACGCCACAAGTCCCAAGAACTGAAACGGAGCATAACCTTTTACCATTTAACCATTCCGTGAACCCTGGAAGCAGCACTGGAAAAGAGAGAAATTGCCTTCTTTCAATTACATCTTTTTTTTTTCTTCGTGGAGCTGCCTTTGAAGGCTTTATCTTCAAACAGGAATACTTTATTGAAATATCCGCAGCCGCAAAAAGAAATGAGCAAAATTCATTTAAATCGTCGGGCTTTTGTAAAGGAAATGGCCATCAATATGAAATGGATGACATTTTCGGATGTAGAAATCATATATTTTTCAATCTTTGAAAGTGATATAAGCACAGCTGGGCATTTGCGGCCATCTGCAGTCCAGCCACAGGAAAGAATAAAAGAGGCCGAAGATCGCAGATTTCTAGTATTACTCCTTTTTGCTAATCCGCAGGTATTTAGATGTATGTTAGTTGCAGATAGGTGCAGGTTATGAGGAATGACAAAAGTTTCATAAATGAAAAGTGCATTTTAGCATACTGAATGTAAAGATAATTCCGATGTTATGTCATTGCTGTCATAAATGACCGTAAGGAATATGTGATGACCTTTCATTGATGATAATATGCCACTGAAGGATACACTACATCGGCCAACTCAAATTGTCCTCTGCTTCAATTCTTTTGAGCCGTACACTCCTTCCTACTCTTAGCTGACATGCGAATAAAACACGGAGAATATAATCAACTTACATCACCAAGCACTGAAGTGTTGAATTTAATTAAATACCTTAAATTCCTCGCCGCGTATGCTACCTACGACTTGATACAATTACAACAATACATCGAAAATTTTGCGCTTAAACAAAGACTGCTTCGTCCAAGGGAGAAAGCAAACTGGAGAAATAATTGCTGTAATTGCACCGTGAAAAGCCACTCCTCCTGTGCTTCGTTCAGCCTGGTGCCCAAGTTTTGTTGCTGCTAGTACGCTAGCAGCAACTCAACTAATCCGTTTACGTAGCTTCGGCACGGCCCCAGTTTGCGCAAAATGACACTGTAAAAAATTTTAGAATATCTTAGTCACTGCTGCAGTTTTTACACAATAGCAAATGGCAATGGTGAACTTGCAACTACCGCTCCCAGTATGGGCAGTTCAATTCCACAAAGAGTGATATATTCAGAATTAGTGCACCATGCTCACAGACGTCATGCTGAAGTCACGGCCACGACTACGCAGTCGGATTAGTGTGCTGCTAGCGGCAACGAAAAATGTTACGTGGGCACCGGGCTTTGATCATTAACTCAATTCCTACGTCGTGAACTGAGAGCAAATATAGCTTCGATGTATGGAGAAAGTAATATAAAGCAGACTCCATGGTAATGGTTCGAGAAGATGCAAATATCTTCATTGTTTCAATTTCAATGTGCTGAACAAAAAGTGCATTCTATTAAAAGGATATGAATTCTAACTATCCTAACGTATTATCTAAACGAACATATGCCCTCAGGCAGACCACTTGCTATGCGAGGACCCACCATTGCATGTGTCTTTTTTGATCTTTGGTGACAATCACAGTGGCACATTTACCCGTTAGCGTACCCATTTAACTAAATTTTTCATAGAAATATAAATTATAGGACATTTTCTAAAGAAAATGCTCCGGGGCCTTTGTTGATCACCTGCGAGCCAAGTGAGAGAGGTGATAGTGGTTTTGTTGAAGATTTAAGTATATATATTTATCTGTTCACCCAATATGTAGTCGAAGGAGTCGAACAATCTTCATAATATTTTACAGGGAGTTTGATGGGTTGCCCTCGATGTGACCCATGCCAAAAAACTGGGAATAGCTGGCAAAACAATGACGGCGATGAATTTTGTTCTTCACTCAAAAACAGGTAGAAGGAGTTGAGCTATGTTAATGATTTTTTGTGCTAGGATTCTGCTGGGTTGTCCTCAATGTCACCCCTGGAAAAAAAATAGGATTAGCTGGCTATAGAAAATGGCGGCAATGAAATTTTCTCTCCACCCAAGAGGTAGAAGGAGTTGAGCTATATTCATGATTTTTTTTGCTAGGAGTCTGCTGGTTTGTCCTCAATGTCACCCCTGGAAAAAACTAGGATTAGCTGGCCATAAAAAATGACGGCGATGAAATTTGCTCCCACCGCGGGTGATGGTCTTACGCCACGAGGTATTCTAGTTGTCAAAGGGTTAAAAGCTGTTATATTCATATCGAAAATATGGTTGACAAACTGCACGTCTATGAGTTCATGAACAAGAGGAATAGTTTACATAAAAACTGGTGTCTCCATGGAGTGTGTTGGTACCCCAATACTCCTCATTATTCCGGTAAATATCATCTCTGTCAAAATATCTATGGGCCTCAATACACAACGGGTCCACTTGAGTGACTTTCCGCAGGGTATAAACCGACCGGGGTGAAGATTTTGGAAAGACCGGGACCGGGGTGACCAAAAATCAAATAGCCGGCCGGGAACGGGACCGGGGCGACCAAAACCAAATAGCCGGGCGAGGGCCGGGGCGACCAAAACCAAACAGCAGGGGTCGGAGGATCGAATTTCTATTTTGACTAGCGTAGAGCATTTGCTATCAACACATGAATTGATATAACTCATTTTATCCACAATTTAAGTGAGAATTATTTAAGGAATGGATTGATGCAAGAGCGGTTCAAAATGGATCAAGTCTACGTTAGAAAGCTTGCAGACTCAATGCCTTACAGAATTGCTGCTCTATAACTGGCTTGAAGACGTCCTACACCTTATTAGTAACATGTGACTAACATCTAGTCCGGGAGCTCAAGAAGTAATCTAGAAGTCAATTTAATGTTGTACTCTCAACTTTTCCGATTGAGCATTTGAGTCATTTAGGATGCCCTGCAGAAACCAGCAAATATTCAAAGAGTCATGATAATTTTTACCGTTATTGTAGCTGATTTGTTGACATGCATTCGTCACTAGCAATAATATGTTGTCTCACATTGCCCAAGCGATATAACACTTTAACACTTTATTGTTCTCAAGTTACAGCATACATAAAAACATCAAATTTTAGAACAAAAGCAAGAACGTGCCCAACTCAAAGTGTACACACTTATGGGGCAAGAATGCAATACATCATATTA
>LQNS02000211.1:6753296-6764856 GCA_001587735.2 Parhyale hawaiensis | reverse complement strand
ACGTGGAAAACCGTGTCATCTGCGAATAAAATGCACTTTGCTGAAGGTAGTTCATTGATATCATTGATGTACAGCAAAAAAAGAAGTGGTCCCAAAACCGAACCCTGGGGTACTCCAACGTCGATAGCACGGTTATTCAAGACAAACCCATTAATAAATACGTACTGCTTACGGGAAGTTAGGTAGCTCCTGACCAGACTCAATGCAGTTCCCCTTATGCCGTAATGCCGCAGCTTATGATGTAGTACCTCATGATCGACAGTATCAAAGGCTTTTTTCAGATCTAGAAATAAGCACCCTGCATTATTCACCAGTACCTATAAGAATTTATGGCTCACAAAGGTTTCGATAAAAATTTACTTAACAGTAATGTCCAATTTTTTCCTGATTTTTTATTTTAATACACTCTATTTTTGATGTAGAATTCAAATCTGAAGTCTGTTTAGTTTTCAAGGTATTTGACTTTGAATTATCCATTGTTTTCCTATGAGAGCAAATACACGTTGACCCCATAGGAACCAACCTATAACTAAGCCAAAAACACATGAAAAGAGCCTAAAGAGGTTTTCCCTTATTCTGTGCGACTGTGGTTTTTCTCCCATAGAAAAACAATGGGGAAATTCATAGCCAAACATCTCGAAAAACTAGAGCCTTGAATTCTGCATAAACAATTGAGTGGATAAAAATATAAAATGGGGAGAATTGGAGCTTACTAAAGTAAACTAATACCAATATTTATTGCAGTGACAGTAGATTAAGGCCGGGGCCCCACAGAAAGCAAGAAGCGACGCAATGCGATATTTACGGGAGTCGAGTTGCAGCATGCACGGGTGTCACGAGGCATCGCAGTTGCGGCGGTGGGGGCAGCAGACTGCTGTACCCTCCGTTACATTTTGTCGTGCTACAAATTTTTCGCGTTGCATGTTGCTTGTCTCCTCGGGGGGCCACGACCTAAAACAGCATATCGATACGATATTGGTGAATCATCACTCATAATGAATCAGTTTACTCGAAAAAAAAATAGTTTCCCCAGAAAACTTCTTTTATTGCCTGTAAAGTGTTTCCCCTCACTCTCCCAAAAATCCCCGGCCAAACCCCCGGTTTTTACAGTTTGAAAAGACGGAGCGGGACCGAGGCAAGCAATATTCAATAAACCGGGGCTGGAGCGCTGAAAATGGTCGGGGGTTACCGGGGCTGGAGGGCCGGTCGGTCTTTACAGGAGGGAATGCTGCATCTGGTCACAGTTCCTGCTGATAAGATTATTGTGTAAAGTTAGGTTGACCTTCCATCCAATGCTTCCCCTTCTGCTCCGTGAAGTAGGCTACCGATCAATTCCAAGTGGTTCCTACATGCTCTAGTGAGGGGAGGGGGAGAGAGGAGGGCATGAAATTGGCCATCTGCATGAGTGTCAAACTTTTGTCTTCTATTCTTTGTCACTTTAAGATGCTTGCGTCTCGCTCTCCCTCCGGAAGTACTGAAGTGCGCTGACCACATTTTGAAACACAGAACTCGCTTACGAGAAGTCGCTTTCAACTCCAGACCTTCCAGCAAAATGCAAAGACATAAAATGAAATATTTGACACTTGGCGTGATGTATCTTAGAATCGCTGAGCTAGCAAACCTATTTACTACTGTTAGAAGTACAGAGATAGGCTGCACTCATTACGTGCCAGAAAATATGGTTACTCAAGCTGGCCAAAAGTCAATAATGCAACTATGCATTAATTAAAATCAGAAAAACCAGACCAGTGAATTGACGTCTATTTAACTTTTAGCTTTAAAATTCTTTTCATTCGATAGCGCTACAGATTTACCGCTACCTGACTTTTAGTTTTTTAGTTTTCATATTGTAGATGCAACGAAATATGAGAACACTGGTATTACTAATTGATTGTAAACAAATAAGCGCTATCTAGAAGAACGGACCGTCTACCCGTCAATCCCAATTAAAATTTTTCGTTCCAGCGCGGCGTATGGTGTGCACCTGGTCGCCTTTTTGAGCGGGGCATCCGTGGGGCTCGGGTGAAGCTCAGTCGCTATGCGCGTTTTGGGGGTGGCACGGGCGACCTCGTTCCGAACCTAAATCCCCCATGCAGGGAGCGCCCGCCCGACCGGGTTCCATGGATATTGCACGTCTTGGCCAAAATAGTAGTATACTGCTACTTCTGTGGGGCGCGGAATATCCGTGGAATACGGTCAGGCAAGCGCACCCTGTATGGGTGATTTATTATCGGAACGAGGTCGCCCGTGCCACCCGTAAAACGCGCTCAGCGACCGAGCAACACCCGAGCCTCACGGATGCCCTGCTCAAAAAAACGACCTGCGGCGGCCATGTGTGGACCAAACGGCACGGTAGTACCACTAAAATTTTTTAATTGAGATTAACGGCCACAGTCCTTGAAGGTACTTTTACGTTTTTGGTCCTCTTAGTGTTAATTAACAACTATTGTATTCTCGTGACATATTTATTGTACTAAAATATCATTTACGATGACGTTCGTTGTCTTCATAAGCGCAAAATGACATTAGGAACGAAAATATTCGACTTGTAATGTTTGCGTATTTAATTTTGCAGCACACGGTGTGGTCCTTTACTTGACACCGCACGATTTTGAAATTATTTTCAAAACCGCAAATCCTGCATTGACTCGAACTTGTGAAATAAATTTAGGAGTAAAGACTTTACGTCGTCGTGAATTCTAAAGTCCAAATTCCAATGGAGAGGAAGTAAATTTAGTGGAGGAGAAATAGTGGCCATTACTTGGTCATCAGATAAAATGCTGAAGGATGTTAGGATATAACTGGAAAAGTAAGGAAAATATACGTAAAAAGTGACTTATCTTCAGTGCAAAATGTGTTGGATTTCCATCAAGGGTATGACGTAGCCCAACAATAATCCTGAGCTTGTAAATACATTTAAGAAATAGCTCTTCGCCTGATTTTTCGGGGAATTTAATTCTCTTGCAGGGGCGTTCTATTTATTCGAGCAGTGAAAAACGGAAGTCGAATAAATGCAGGTTCAATTCCGCGCGTGAGTGCATGGAGTCAACTTGATGTCAGATACACCAAGAAACACGCAAGTAAAACGGGCAAAAATGGGAAAAGGTGAACGGTTATTGGCTGGTGCGACAGACATTCAATTTTGACAAGCTATTTGGTCTTCAAAAAGAGAGAAAGAGAAAAAATGCTGTAGAAAACGTGGCAACGCCACCTGTCCGTCAAGTCTTGATTGAGCCGCTAGGAGACGACCGTTTTCAGGTTGAGTCGTCAAAAAAGAGAAAAAAAATAAAAACAGGTAGTCGTTTGAAGACTGCCACTCATTTCTAGCTGGCTTTCTTATGCGTAGACTTCTACCCTTACTTTTATACTTAGCCGCATATTCTTAACTAAGTAGAAGGCAAAACCTTAAATTTTTTAGGACAAGCAGGAAGGAAAGCATCACGAAGAAAAACACCCACTTCTGCATCGCCTTACTTCAAAATAAATCGAAAAATTAATAAGACTAAATAAAGTCATGTCACATAAACAAAGAAATAAAGGAAAATGAACTAAAAAAGCAGATAAATAAAAATGTAAATCAATAGAGGTAGAAACATCTGCTTTGCTTGCACACATAATACATCTACAAAAATGGAAAAACTTATCCGTTTTGTACGAGAACTTTGAATAATTATTGATGCCTGGAAATTAATATTACTTCTTGGTAGATTACGGTCTGTAGACTTTTATTTCTCTTATTTTCTTAATGCTCTTTTTTTCAGCCACCCGTTAAATGAACATCATTGATATTACTGATATAAGCAACCAGCACCACATGTACATTAGTGCGCTGCGTAAGCATACAAGCTTCACCAAATAATATTTTAAAACCTCCAAGTGTATACCAGACAGGCATGAGGGTTTTTCCATTTCATTTTAGCAAAGGGCAAAAGAAAAGCTTAGTGATAGCAAAAGAGACGTGTAGTGAAATATTAACACCCGCAGCTTGATGTACTCTCTCACTATGCGTACTTAGGTATGTATAGGTTTACGAGTGTGTGAGACTGTGTGTGTGTATTCATGACATCTAGAGATATAAATACTTGAAGAGTTAACTGCTAATAGAGATAACTTTATTGCAGAGAAGAGTTAAATAACCTACCAGTTGGGACCATTCCACTCGATAATAATAAACAGTTTGTTAGTTGATTGGTTGCTTGCATGGTAAATCTTTCAGGGTATAATAACTGCCTGTTATTATACCCTGGGTGTCTCTGTCCCAATGTGAAGAATTAGATAGTCTAAAATTTACCTGGTGTAAGCAAGAGGACAGTTGCCTGGCCATATTTTTCAAAGCTCAGACGTGAAAAACCTACTATGGATACTAAATTGCATTTATTTTCCCCAGCGATTACTTTTTTTCTCGATACTCATAAACCTTTTTGCAATTGCCTTTGACCAATTTGCCATATATGTTTGATAGTCTTCATAATTTTTTGACAGAGTATATTACATTTTAACACATCTCACAATTCAATAACAAAAGAACAAAACTGTTGGACAATTTGACAAAACAGTTTATCAGGGTTCAATCAACAAAACCTTTTGACAATCTGCATTTCACCTTGATATTGGTCAAATGAATATGACAATTCTGGAAATTGTTTTGACAATGTTTGAATCTATGCATAAGAGGTGGTGGACAGGAAGCCAAAAGGGAGAAGACAACGAACCGGTGAGATGCACAAAATACGCATAAGGCAAACAAGCAACTCTTCCTAGTACATAAGAAAATGAGCGCCCACTTTAGGCATCAAAAGGTTCTAGCAATTGTCAAACTATTTCTATGATTGATAACATTTTTCAAGATTGCCAAAGAGGAACCTAGTCATTGTCAAACAAAGTTTCCATTTGTCATTTTATTATTATCATTGTCGAAGTGCTATGGATTTTGTCAAAGTGACTTTAATTGTCAATATGTTTCGCTAGTTTATCATTCGGAGAGTGGACTGTGTCAAACGGTTTTGAATAATGTCAAGGAGTGATAACATTTTTTAAACTGCACTGCACATTGCGAAAAGGTATAATATGCCAGTTGAATAAAAGATTAACGAAGAAAAAAAGGGAGAAAGTCCTAAAACCAGAACCACAAGAAGAGCGAATGAAACGGGAATATCACCGAATTAATTATTTTCTGCTGTCACTGAAGGAGTGCGCTTGCCACTGGCGAGGTAATGCTGTCAAAGGGAGTAGCTTTTGACTGCTTCGTCTGAGTAGAAGGCGCTAAGTCGCTAACAGGAGCTGAGGTCAATATTCCCGATTGGAAAGTTAACACTTAGGGTGCCATCGATGGGAACAGGTTTGTTGAGATAAGCTAACCTCATCAGCTCTAACTTCTCTGGAGCTTCACTTACGAGCGTTGATTTCTCTGCTTTAGAACGAGTATTATCTGCTAATCACAAGCCGATTACCTTCTAGACGCTCGCAGATTTTATCCTCAGTCCATGACTGAAGCATTGAGACTGGCTGTCGTCGATAGAGCCGTCCCAATAGATCGATGACTAATATTGTGTCCTAAGAACTGCACTTATGCATAGTAGAACTACTCGCACAATATAAGCCTTCTGGACTACAGAGAACGAAAGAAATCGGCAAATACCTGAAAGAGAAAAAGAAGCCAGTCGACGACAGTCCGCCACAGTCTAAAACTCTTCAGGCAATCAACAAACTTCTGATGTTGGGAACTGAAAGAAGCGAAACGGGGGGAGAGCGAGGAGCATGTTGCCGATGACCGTGATTGAATGTAAATATCAATAAATATATCACACAGGCATGAAGACTGCCCTGGTGGCTGGGCACAGGTATTAAATGAAACACTGCACGTAGTCGAAAAAGTCAAGGACTGCATTATGCGAGCAAGAAAATTTAATTCCCTCCGTCAATGAAGAAATGTCCATTTGTTTGTTACAAACAAACAAACAAACAAACAAACAAACAAACAAACAAACAAACAAACAAACAAACAAACAAACAAACAAACAAACAAACAAACAAACAAACTTTATTTGTTTGTTTGTTTGTTTGTCTGTTAACAACAAGACTCAAAAAGTTCAAGACAGATCTTCATGAAATTTACAGGAACTGTCAGGATTGTTGTGAGGAACGGAGATTAAATTTTAGTGATGATCCGGTGGCAAGTTTTCTGTCCATCGTTCCGTCTTTCGGCACTGCTTTTCTTGAATGAGGTTTGTGGTTTCGGAGTTGAGCTTCAGCACGTCTATCCCACGCAGGCAGCTGAAGTAGCAGAACCAAGAGTAAAATAAGTGCCACCACGGAAACCTGCAGCTTACAGCATAGCACAAACGCCATAGAAGAGCTTGAGAGGCACTGAGCCCGCGAACAGAGCCGCATTCTGTCAAGTGTGTAGCACATGTTTCAAGGATTCCAAAACACTCAGTGTTTTTTCTTTTTGTAGCATGACAACTCATTCAGTACTATTTCTGAAATTTCTAAAAAATGCATATATATTTATGTATATTTCTCATTGTCTCAAAACTATGGCATAAATTAGAAAAAATTTAAGAGCAAAATGTGTTTCCTTTTCAAGAATACATATTCTGAGCAAGTTTCCGAACAATCGGACAACAATTGATAATTCCTCCTCCCCCTCCCCCATCCCCCTCCTCAAAATGTACCAGGTGCGAAATTTCTATCCAACTTTTTTTAATGACCTTATCATATGGAATAGGAAAATACATGGTAGAGCTGTGATAGAGAAATGTACACAGACACCCCTCCCCCCGGAGCGAGGGCTACTACGCGGTCTACGGATCGCTTAAAGAAATTGTTACTCTAACGTTTCGTTGAATATCCCTAATATGTGGGGTTGCAATCCTTCGGGAAGAATTTTCCATAGATACATGAGGCCAGCTTGACGTAGATGAGATAACAATAGATAAACAAAAAGGCATATCTTCAGGGGGAGCCGTGGCCCAGGCACCGGCCCTCTCCAAGCTACGGCCGCTATGTAGAGATAAAAATGATTAGATATCAGCCGGAAAATTATAGCCAACGAGGTGATAATGCAATGTGAATGAATTTCGGCAGACTTATGAGGGCTCTGAAACATTGTTGACCATATATTCCTTCGCAATACAAAGTCGCAGATAACACCTAGGTGAATCTTCACACAAATTGTAACGAAGCACAAGTTTCAGCAATTTTTATCAGATTTCCAACTCGATAAATTTTCGTGCAGTTTACCTTCATGATATCTCACGCTCGGTATATTCATATTTCATGGCCTTCATCAGTTCTCTTCAAAAAAAAAATTGTGCTTGTTCTCCAGAATTTCAGGACAATCACTGTTGCGGCACGCTGAAACAGCTGAAATTTCTAAATTGACAAGTTTTCGTCAAACAGAAACTTATATTTAAACGTTCTCCACAGTTCTAATAACTATTATTTTGTCCTCATATACACATATAGTTTTTGACTGTTAGGACTTTTCAGCTAGAACATTAACAATTCCTAAAGGTTACCTATAGCTGGGGCACACCATTTCGTTACAATTTGAGTTTACTTTAATCATAGCATAATATCCAGAAGACCTCCATACAGTTGTGGGACAATCATAACCAGGAAGCAAGAGTGTAACCGGAGGATTCAATGGGACTGAAGTAAAACTTAACCATGACCGCATATCGGCGAATGACGTCACACCGACGAGTTCAAGTACTTGAGGGTCGGACCTTAGGCCATCGTAAGTTGGCTCTTAATCCTAACCGAAAATATAAACAGCGTTAGATTCTTGACTCAGGAGAAACCATAGGAACAATTATTGCTCAAACTTTCTGTACTAGACGACAACCATTTTACCGTGTTTTGCGTATGGGTACAGCTCAAATACCTGGCCAGTCAGAAGCGGGAGATTGAATGAATAAAGGCGAAAAAATATTATGCTATGCGTAAATATGTTTTGTGAAGAGCACTGTGAACTGAATATGAAGTGCAAATAAGGCTTCACTTTAACGAAGAAGTTAAATCAAAACGCCATGCCCGTCCAGATCTTGCTTCTAATGCTGTGAAAGTTTCCCCCAGGGTCTACTGCAATTTTTTTATTTACGGCTGTTTTTGTTCAATTGATATATTAATATATTATTATTATATGTTAATTAATATAATCTATCTCTTTACTATCTACGTGCTCAATTGATGAAATTTTCAATTCACGATAATTATTCTAGCAAAATTTATTAAAATAGTAATATACTAAAGGGCTGCTCAGCCGTAACGTTTGTCGAGGTAGATGCCATTGATGACGTCACTTTTCGATGCTACATCCTCGTTTCTCGCTCTTTGCTTCCTGATCATAACTGCCATGTAGAGCCAAACAATTTTTAGCAAACTCTTAGCAACCAGAAAAAGTCATAGCCACACACTCTTTCTAGTTGCAGAAGAGCAATTACCCTTATACACGAATGAAATTTTTCAATGTTACAAGTTCTCGTTTAAATAATTAATTTCCACATGTTCCCATAATTACATGAAAACCCACTCAAGTAATTTAAAATTTGTCAGTACCCGTCAAGCTTCAAAATCATTCATAAATGTCTGCCACAGTTTTAGGGTGGCAATCATCGTCATCGATACATTTGTATGATTTCCTTCTAAGTTGAATATAATTCTTATCAGTTCACTACAACTTCATTTCCTTCCAAATTGAATATAATTCACATCAATTCACTACAACTTCAGGAAAACAATTGTTATTACACAGTTATAAAATATACCTTCAAGATAAATAAGCTTCAAATCTTCTATTAGTTGAAGGCAAAGTAAAACCATCATGCGTATTCAAGTTCTTACAAAGAAGTAAATTCATTTCTAAACCGCCCAATCAGCTAATTGAGTTTCATTGAAGCTCATGGCCTTTTGTCCTCTACGGTTGCGTGATAACTATTATCATCACTCATTTATATTAGTTTTTAAAAGTAAGTTCGAAATGTTCTCCACAGCAACAGAACAGCCCTGAATTACAATCATACACTGATACAAATTCCTATCAAGCACATAATTTATTTCCATATGCCCTCCATTGATGTATGGGACGACTATTACCATTATACAGCGATAAAAATCCTTATCAGGCAAGGAAATCATTCCAAAATCTCTTTCATCCTTACAGGGCAATTATTACCATCATAGCAATGTGACACGAATCCTTATGAAACGCATTCCCAAATGTGCCCACTGTTGCAAGACGAGCGTTGCCACCATACACACAACACTTTTGCACCAACTGCTCCTGAGCTACGCCGCTATCATGGCATTTTACGGTGTTTTGTCCGTGTGTCGCCGAGCTAGCGAGCTGTGTAGCCGCCTGCAAATATTTTCGAAGAATTTTTGCGGGTTAAGATGAGTTGTGGAAATTTTTTGGAACTCTGAGATTGTTTGTCTCGAAATGTTAAGAGTAGTAGGCTGCAATAAGCGATTTTTGCGAGGGAGCCTCAGTGTGGGAGAAAGAAGCGCTTCTTTCTCAAGCGTGAAAGAGATGGATAGGGAAAGATATAACGGGTAAAGTGTTATTAGATGGAGAAATATGTTTCTTGGCAAGTTCTATGAAGATGTGTCGGATAATTTATGCATAACAGAGATGTGACGGCATAAATTGTGCCTAGCTAGAGTTAGAGAGTCAAGCTGCACTCTACGTACTTATGAGTAAGCGCCCCAGTTAAACACTGAGAGTATTTCATTGAAACTGAGCAATCTTTACAGTCCGCTGTGGTGAAGCGAAAACTAGGTTGTCTAGAAAACAGCGTCAGCCTCTGTCGTGACGGTGTCCGGGAGCGGCGGTTAAGGTCGCCAGTATGCCCGTCCGTAGCAAGTAGCAATCTGACCATTGCGGTGAGAGCTTACGCTGTGCTACTGCTGTAACATGTTTGTCTCTGTAAGTTCCCGTAGCAACGGGCTTTGTGTGGGTTCACGGATTCTATGTATATTTTATAAGTTTCCTACTCCGTGCTTGCTTTATTTAGCTCACTGAAAGATTATATATATACACGCATTGTAAAGCTGTAAAGAGTTAATTATCTTCGATATAAAATATCTATTGAACAGAGCGCCGTCAGTTCAACTTTGACAAAAAATTACAGTCCTTCTTCGCCTCTGTACAGCATGGCCAAAAATTGCCCACCGACACACATGCAAATCTTCTTTTCATGGTGTTGGCTTTTAAACTAGAAATAAGTGCAATAATAATTCAACCTTTGCTGCTACTAAAATATTTACGGTAGTACAGGCATCTAGCAGCTACACCGCTCAAAAATTTGGCAGCCGGATATGTTTATTGAAATTTACTTGCATCACAAAGTGTAACAATTTTAGTATTCCTTGCACTTCGCTTTAAGTCCGCAGTTGAAAGGACCACATCATCGCTCCTGCAGCACCTAATGCAACTACTGCACCAGCGCAACAGGAGCTTCCATCCAAAGTAGTACATATTTAGGGCGCTTGAGAGTTGCTCTCAGATGCAGAATGCGTAGGGTCGAGACTGTTGCCAGCAAGTGAGTTCTGGCACCTGGTTTGCTGAGTCAGCATTCCGTGAGCGGATGCTATACTGCAGGGGCTCTGACCCTAACTAGAAGAGGGTCGCAGGTCATCACATATGAACCTTCCGTCGCTAGCGCCATAGCTCTTGACGATCGGTTGTCGACTGCAGCCGTGCACTTTTCTGGGGCCAGTTGGCACATACCCGCAGTGCGAACTAGTGCAGATGGGTTTTAGAGTTTGAATGTGCGGCCAAGTTTGCTTTACCTTTACTTTTACCTTGACCGTCGTATGCGGTGCTTGTCAGTTGTATTAACGGCGTCATAACTCCTGCAAGGCATATACTGCACTAAACCAACAGTGACTTACCACCATTTAACTTCAGAAACATTTTAAGTTTTTGCCCAGTGGTCACAACTTGGGAGTTTTTGAAGTCTCTTAGGCAACTTGAGTGGTCCGAATTATTTTTAGCTAAGCCGAGCTCTCATATCACAATGGAGGTAATGGAAGGCACTCGCTCGGGCTTCGAAAGAAAGCGCACAAAAAGTTCCACGGTGTTCTTTACTCGGCAAAGATTATTAACGTGGGCAGAGAATAGATGTTATATTGATGGTGGAAAGAATGGGCTCTCGGAGACACACTGGTCTAGCAGTGTTGTCGAAGTTGCGGCAAATGCTTGATTGCGTTTTGGATTTCGTTGCTATTACTATAAGCAAAAGAATTTTATGCGTATCAAATTGTTTCCATGGAGTGCTTCAAAGGAAAGCAAGAGGGTGGAAGGTACTCATGATTAACTAAAAAAGTAATAAATACAGGAAGAAGGGGAATACGTTCATTAAGGTAAATTCCAGCTCTATTCGACTGTTTCCCACTCTTGTGACCACGTGTAGACCTTAGACCTTAGACCTTTATTGTTCACACATACTAAAAAAATTACAATTCGAAAAAGATTTACAGATTTATACACACTCTAGCTGTCGAACAAGCCCCTTAAAAGCTGTACTCAGCTTATTGGGCACATGTCAATCTATGA
>LQNS02000211.1:6732252-6749222 GCA_001587735.2 Parhyale hawaiensis | reverse complement strand
TTCAGATTTTAACTAGCCTGATGATGGCAGCTGTCGACTGCCGAAACGTCGCATTTTATGTAGCCTGTTTTTACTTCTACTCTAGAATAGTTCTCAATAAAATAAGTGTGAATCAAAAACTAGTTTTTAGAACTGAGGAGAAATCATCTAAACGCTTTGTCAAAATGTGTGCTGATCTTAAATTCTTGATATTTTATACTAGATTATCTTACATTAGATATTGTTATTCGTTGCTATGAACGGTGACATTATGACGTGATTTTTCAGACGGTGGCATCTGCTATGACGCAAAATCTCTGATTAGCTTTCGAAGCAATGAAGATGTCGCCCACGGTTCTACATATGATGAGTACAGTATAACAAGTATTGGAGTCCTACGATCTCTAGGGCACTCGTTGTAGAGCTACTTGATTTGTGCGGGTCACTGTTGCAATAAGCCATACTGCGGTGGGATTTTCCAATGTGTGGGAGTTGCACCATCTCGGGTTGCATGAATTCTGCGAGTTAAAGTTAAAGCTACACCGGTCAACAAGCATTTTCGTGTTTAATTACCCGAACGGTATCTGCGTCAGTTCTAATTTGAATGTGAAATCTGAATCCTTTTTAGTTTATCAAGTCCCTTTTTCAAGCAATCACGTGCTGCTTCTCAAATTTCATCGCTGTTGTACATGAAGAGCGCTCAAAGAGATCATTAATATTTTGTAGACTTGTCATACAACGCTGTTCTTTCAAGAATGCCAAGTACGACTGCAGTATCTACAAAAACCTGTCGTGCTTGTCACGTTTCAATTACACATATAACATTAGGACCCAATAATGAATTTGTCGCCGTTCTTAAGTCCACAGCCAGACAACAAAAAGTTAGTTTTGCCGAGTAGTATTACTAATGGCAATATCTTGTTTGTGCCTCCGTCCGTCCGTCCGTCCGTGCATGCATCTGTACGCTACGCTTTTCAGTATTAGATAGGGGAAAATTCAATTTGTAAGAAGTTCTGATTTTCGCTTGAAGGAAGTTCAACCATTGCTGTTTTCTTTCAGCTTCTTGAGAAAACTTCAGTCAGTTTCGAAGCAAAAAATATGATCAATTCACCCGTATCATTTCTACCGGTATTCATTTTTTTTCACGCCATATTATGGAGCAATCAACTTCAGATCTCCGTGGCCGTTGATACCTCCTTCTTATTAAAACTTCTTGAATTTGGTGATGCGGATGACATCCTTAATAGAACCAGATGAACAGCAAGGGGGCACAGAAAAACACTACTAGTAGTACATCTCCACTCTAAGGTATTTTTTGAAGTGAATGCGTGATGTCAAAGGAAATACAATTACATCTTTAGAACAGAAGGCTACGCTGCTGTGACTGAAGAAATCGACTGAGTACTCTCTGTTTTACTTTGCTGTATAGCTATCACAACAAAACAGAAAAATGATGGGCTACTAATCAATATAAACTGGTCTATAATAGTGAGAAAAAAATCAGGTACGCTCCCAAAAAAATTGACACGTGTAAGATTATGAAGGACTAAATTATCTGTAAACTGTGGGAAACAGAGCTTAGTAAAGGAATGCAAATGCTTAAGAGAAAGATTATTAGAAGTACCGTCGTATCTGTAAGCTTTTACCAAGACTCAAGTGCCAGTTCTTTGCTGACAGAATATATGCGATATTCGCAGGTAGAATCAAAATACTAAGAGAGGTTAGACGAGGTGTAAGGTAGACAGACTGCGTAACGGTAGCAAGGGTTAAGCGGCTGACGTTAGTTTAGACGGGGTGGGTTAAATTAGACGTGCCGCCTCAGGTCAAACTATGGTAGGCTAAGTGAAAACAATAATTAACCGTGGAATGTCCTTTGGTACCGCTAGTATTAATTATTATTCTTGCTCTTAATGTCATCATTCTTAGCTTGATATAAGTTGCCAATTTCATTATCCTTAAATCCAAACACTATTACTGTCTTGAGGCGTACGAGACAATGCATTAGAGAATTTTAGGTGTGCGAGACATCAAACTAGTGCCTTCACGGAAACCCCAAATCCGTAGCACAGCACATTCTAATGCGACAGCTGTCTAACAGGCACTGAGGGCACTTGTTATCATTTGCATCATTTACTGTCAGCATTCATGAGCAGCTGAGTTACTCTAGCAGACACTAACGTTCCTGTAATAGGCTTAGTACAACTATCAAGAAACACACGCACTTTACCCACTTCACAGATAGATGTCTCTAAGCTTCTCATATCAGCGGCTATAGATCCTGTTTCCGTGTTTGCATGATCTTTTTTTTACCGAAATTCTTCCCGATTTTTTCTTCTGTTTGCCTCAGTCGTCTATATCCTACTGACATCATGGCAATAGCTCACAGAGGGCCGGGGCGTAAGTTCCGGTATCTCTTTGAGAATGCGCCTGTTGGTTCGTCCACTGCCGCCTATCTAAAGTAATCTAATCTACCTATCTCTCAGTGGTACAATTTACTGTCGCTATTCACCGGCACATTTCTACTGAAATTCATACTTGCCTTACTACACGAGCGTAAACAAACCTAACAAGACACACACACACTCTGTCTATCGATCACTAGCATCATCTACTGTCACAATGCACCGGGGCATTTGTTACTTAAATACACACATTCCTGCACAAGCCTAAACACGCGTAACAAGACACACACACACACACCCTTATACATACGAAGGCTTCTTTCATCTATCATCAGCATCATTTACCGTCACAAGTTAAGTCGTTTGCCAAGGCTCAGTTAAGCTTGAGTAATGAAAATCGTGCATCTGACAAGCGGTGGCCCAGAAGTGAACACATATAACTACAAAGGCATTTGCGCTGCTCTTATCTTGTCGGTCACACGTCTTGTGCTACGTCTTGCAAGCCTCCGATTTATGATGCGGTGTGGTGGCGACCCCCGAGTGTGAGGGGGAAGAGGGGGAGGGACTTCTGGTTGGAGGTGGAGGAGCTCCTGGTTTGGGAAGGGTAGAGGTAAGAGCTGGACATGGCAATGTAAGGGTAGTGTTAAGAGAGACTTAGTGGGGGCTTTTGCTACGAGATGTGTGGATAATTAGAAGTTACTCTTCTCTTGTTAAGTGGTAGAAATAAAACGTAGTAGATAATGCTACCTAGAGATGAAAGCATAGGAACCAAATAATCAAAAGATAAAGCGCAAATAAATAGCTAACTACAGTCTCTACGTTCAACAGGGAAGGCCGAATACAATATTTAAAGCTCCAGAAGATTAAATAAGAAGAGAAATGAGACATGTATAAGAATAACTAAAGCATAACAGCTGATAATAAGGGAAACAAGAGAAGCAACGAGCAATGGTTGAACGGTTCCGACAACACATTTTAACCCAGTACATTNATCGCTTGTTCTGATGTTGATCTTACATGATATGTAATTTGATGAAAATCGCTTCTGTTAATCTCGAGCTATTAAGTGCCGAATTTGTTAAAGAAAGCAATGGGCGAAAATTCACTGAAGCTCCCTCTTAAGAGAGACTTGGTGGGGGCTTTTGCTACGAGACGTGTGGATAATTAACCGTTACTCTTTTCTTGTTAAGTGGTAGAAATAAAACGTAGTAGATAATGCTACCTAGAGATGAAAGCATAGGAACCAAATAATCAAAAGATAAAGCGCAAATAAATAGCTAACTACAGTCTCTACGTTCGACATTGAAGGCCGAATACAATAGTTAAAGCTCCAGCAGATTAAATAAGAAGAGAAATGAGACATGTATAAGAATAACTAAAGCATAACAGCTGATAATAAGGGAAACAAGAGAAGCAACGAGCAATGGTTGAACGGTTCCGACAACACATTTTAACCCAGTAGGTACATTGGCTATGTAAGGCGATCAAGCAGAGGTGTCTACAATAACTGATGCCTAAGACTAAATTAAAATGACCATAACACGAGACGCGTATGCTACTAGTCATGTTCCGTGGCACTGGCTGGGAATGGGTGATGATGCACTAGGTGANTGGCTATGTAAGGCGATCAAGCAGAGGTGTCTACAATAACTGATGCCTAAGACTAAATTAAAATGACCATAACACGAGACGCGTATGCTACTAGTCATGTTCCGTGGCACTGGCTGGGAATGGGTGATGATGCACTAGGTGAGGCCTAGGCTTCAATTAGAGCCACAAGCGAGCCACTAGGCGAGATAAGGCGCTAGCAAGCTAGCAATTTGCTGCTGGCAGGAGCCCGTGATCTTTGCTAAGTCATCCAGTAATTGTTGGCTGGCGCAATGGGAGCGAGTGGGTGATATGAGCGTTGTTAGTGGTGCGTGGCAGGCCTCTGGCCACGCTACGGATTTGTTAATCAGAACGTAGTAGAGCATTCCATGCTGATAATCATCTGGTGGGCACTCTTATATCAGCAATATGCTAAGGGCAACACAGTCACTCTAATCAGCAATATGCTAATGCAACACGGTTACATTAATCAGTAATCGGCTAATGACAACATGGTCACTTTAATTAGCAATCTGCTAATGCAACACGGTTTCATTAATCAACAATCTGCTAATGACAACACTGTCACTCTAATCAGCGCTACTGACAGCACGGACACGCAAATCGGCGACCTACTGATGACAACACGGTCATTCTAATCAGTGATCTGGAAAGGGCAACACGGTTACTCTAATCAGCGATCTGCTAAGGCAACACGGTTACTCTAATCAGCGATCTGTTAATGACCACAGGCGCACTCTAATCAGCGATCTGCTAATGCAACACGGTTACTCTAATCAGAGATCTGTTAATGACCACAGGCGCACTCTAATCAGCGATCTGCTAATGACCACATGAACACTCTAGTCAGTCCACCGCTAATCACTTCTTGAACATGCTAATCAACACGTTGGTAAGCACATCGCGAACCCTCTAATAAGAGTGCCCTAGTTTTTCCCACGGACACTCCAATCAACTCGTCGCTAATCACCTCACGGATATGATAATCAACGAGTTCGTAATCGCTTCACGAACGTTCTCTACAGTGAACTGCATCCGATCTCATGCGCATGCTAATCATCATGCCACTAATCTCTTCACCAAAATGCAATTGAACATTCCGTTACTTGCCTTACGTGCACGCTATTTAACGAGCTGCTAATCATCTCACAGACATGCTAATCATAGCGCCACCAATCACTTCACCAACACTCTAATCAGCGCGCAGGTAATCACCACACTGGCATGCTAATCAGCTCGCTGCAGGTCTCTCAACGCCAGCCGTTCGCACTCCAGCAGATGACGGGGCGGCAGATGTCAGCCCTGGACAACAAACAGGAGCCGCCGGCACAGCTGCTGATGATAGTGATGACGAATTTTAAGGAGGGTTCACACGACACCATTCAAATGCAGATATTCCCTCAATAATCCGGCGTCCGACTGCATTGCTGTGCCTGTTTATATAGCAGACAAACGAGCAGTTTTCAAAGTCCCACTTTGCTAAAAATTTCAGAAAGTATTGGAAATTTTTCTCGTGCTTCTTAAGATGCTGACTCAACGGTTAACATTTTTCATTTAGTATTTTGGTAGATAAAACAAAAGCACAAAAACTATATAGAAAGTCTTGTGGCGTAGGACCATTGCTCGTGATGGGGAGGTTGGAAATGGGAGGCTGAAAGTGCTGAATCGGCAGTTTTGACATTTTCACATCTAGGAAAACCTACCTGAACGCCTACACAGAGATTGTAACGATTGCTCAATTCCTTCTGTCAGGTTTTGAGTGGAAAGACATACAAAATATATCTATACAAAAAGAAAACATTATCATTTCCTTCAATTCTTTCGCGGCTAATACATATTCGGACGTTGAGTTGAGAGAATGCGCTCACGTGACTCTGCTGTGAGCGCAAGTTGAAGAATGCAGCGCTCGAAATGGGAATATACTGTAAGTTAGGAACTTTATAACAGTATATTTGGATATTAAACTTTTGGCTAAGTTTACTCTCTTCATCTTCTTTTTTTCTTCCCCACTTCTCTCCATGATTCTGACGTAATGGCAGTAGCTAATGGCAGTCCCGGATGCTCTATGGTAATGGGCCCATTGGTCCATCCACTGTCCGCTGTCTAATCTAATAATTCGCTTAATAGTTCGCATATGATAAAAAATTTAGAAGGTTAGACTTTCATATCAAAATTACAGTTTAGACTTGCTTTCAGCGTTTAAGCAAAGGGACAGGTGACCCTCGGACAGAACCAATTTTGGGATCATTCCTGCTTCTCAAACCTTTTTACCGTCAAGGCCTTCCTGCAAAAATTCATATTGGCTGCGAATGAAACTGAAAAATACTTCTAATGGGTGCTAGCTTCTTCCTCAAGATCTGCTTTGTTGTAGGTACTATGAATTATGAAAGATTTCTTATGGCGATACCACACGCTATCCAAAAGAATGAGTATCCGGATTTTGAGCGCTAAATCGACGTCTAAAAACCTGAACACTCTCGCTTTTGCAAGCGCAAAATTCTAGGATGGAGCATGAAGCACTTTTGCTCTCGATTCACTGGTCAAACGTGCGAAGTTCTGTAAACAAACTTCCACCAGCAGGAAGCAAAGAGCTACTGCCGAGGCTACTTACTGCCATAGATAGCGGTTAACGTTTTCAGCGCATATTCTCCAACTTTTATTTAGTATTATTTATTTATATCGTATTCCGTTTAGAATACACTCTTTGCTTCCTAGCCACTAGAGACATCTATCGAAGGGTAGAGCGTTCCGTTCGCTTTCGGAGCCGCAATGGTTTATTATTTTCAAGATATTCTACTATATAATTGTACTTCTGCTTGTCAGAAGTCGTTTTATCTTGGTGTTCAGTCCGTATCCATGACAACGTCGTTTAGATGAACGGAGCTCGAAGTTTTTTGACCAACGGACCATTCTCACGTGTCAATAGAGAGGTGCTTTTCTGCGCAAAAAAGTTTGCACGTTTGCGAGAGTTTCCTCAGCTTTTGGCTAGCGTGTGTCATCGCCATTACACACCTGTAGCACGCAAAAGTAGTCTTCAAGCTGCATCTTTTCTTTTTCTAGTACAACAATTGAGACATAGTACTGTCGCGCTCTGGACAATTAAAGAGAAATTATAATGATATAGTTGTACCCGCTATCTATTCTACGCTGAAATAAGTATTTATATAGTTCAAAATTACTCCTTTACTGTAATTTTAGAAAATACATAGGCTTGAGACTCACAGAATATATAAAACCGGCATAAACAAACATTATTGAGTAAGAAGCAAGGAATATCTATGAAATATGCAAAATTTACTGACATTTTTAAAAATAGGTTGGAAAAAAGTATTCTGCCACTTTACGAGTATTTTTATCCTGTTTTAATTTTGCAATGTCTATGCAACCTGCGGGATGATACAGAGGGTAGCAGATGAAGAAGATCTGTTGGCTGCCACTAGCTGCCACTCAGAGAGCTCGGCAAGCAAAAGGATCGATAAAAGCTGTGAAGCTTCAAAAATATCTTAGTACTAAATAGTAAGATATGCGTACGTACGTTTATAAAAGAACAATAAAAATCTAGAGCACTCTGAGAGTGCACACCTCGGCCAAGCAAGGCAATGTTAACGAAAATAGGATTTCATTTTAATCACCCTCAACATTTACGCTTTTTTGCCTCTTGATATTAATAGCAGTTCTTGTAATTTTCTTGCCGATCCATCCATGACTTTTTAGTTACGCTCAAGCACTCAAGCGAAATAATCTATCATCACCATCATATGGTATCATGTGCCTTTTACCATTTGTAACATTTCCCGCAAATTTCATTAAAATTCGTCCATAGCTGTTAGAGTAATGTCCTACCAAACATAAAAACAAGCAAGCAAGCGAACTGACAGATCATCACAAAATTTGCTCAGTTGCTCTCCGTAACATTCCCTACCATTCCCACAAATTTCATGAAGATACGTTCATAACTGTTTGCGTTATATTACCAAGAAAGAACAGGCAACAAAAAAGCCGTTGGACAGACCTTCACTAAAACTTAATCATCTGCACCTCCTAAGACACCTAACATTCCTTGTAAATTCCATCAAGATCCGCCTTTAACTTTCTGATTGATCTTGGTGACAGACTAATTCCAACAAAAGCTTTACCTCTTTGGCAGAGGTAATGAACTTCGACACCAGAAACTCAATTCACGATGCTGCAAAAAACCGTTCCTGAAGTGAACATATGATTTCGAGAATGCACTTTCCGAAAAGCAATTTAAAGCATGAAGACGACTTTTTCAAACCAGTCATTTATGACTACACAAGTGGACCCGCACGTGAAAAATTCACGCAAAATTCAATAAATTTGCTTAGTATACGCCAGTGCGGAATTTTATTTTCTTTGACTGACTTCTTATTCATCACAAGAAATTTGTGATGACACTTCTGCATTGATTGTATTTACTTCCCTTACTAAAATATAGATGAAAACGCTACGACGGCCAACTCAAATTATCGTAAGCGATGCGTGCTTTCTTCAGAGCAGTACGTGTGCACTTCAACTCATCTGCAGCACAGTCCTTCCCTCCCTTAGGTAACTGTATTACTAAGCGGTGAAATATCACTGAATTTCATTTCCGCTACGTATCCAGAATACGCAGTGCGATTTCAGCAGCACAAAATTTTCTCTCCCAAGAAGTTGGGATAAATAATTACTACGTCAACTACACCGGAAAAAATAGCTTCCTCTACT
This sequence comes from Parhyale hawaiensis, assembly GCA_001587735.2. Lineage (NCBI taxonomy): Eukaryota > Metazoa > Arthropoda > Malacostraca > Amphipoda > Hyalidae > Parhyale > Parhyale hawaiensis. The sequence continues at coordinate 6,740,508 of LQNS02000211.1, read as the reverse complement.
CTTCGCTGATTTTCTACTAAATGTGTAGCTACATCGTAAGCCAAAAGAAAATATAATTTCGACGAAAAAAAAAAGTAATGGATATCAGACTCCAAGGGAACGGCAAGAGAAGCTGGAAGAGCAAGAGCTGCATTCAATGGACCCGTGCGTGAAAAAATTCCCGCAGTAATCGATGTGTTTGCCTACTAGGCTACTACCTATAGGCGGAATCTTCAGAATCTTCTCTGACTTACTTCTTCATTTTCTTCAATGGTCCTCTGTCGTGCTCTCATCCTTAGGTCTTCTATATCGCAAGGCGGAAGTAAAATCTTGAGTAAAACTCGCCAATAAACTTGAATGCAACGCCAGTCAGGTTAGCTGATATACAGTACAATGTTGGCGCTGCTTAGCAATGATACCGTTGATACTGTTTTTCCAACTCAAATATCTGCTTCATTTGAAATTCTGAAAATTTTGGCCTTTGAAGAGAAAACTGCTTTATCAAATTAGAAAAACAGTAAGCTAGAAGAAATTATTGTCTACTGCCCGTGAAAAAACACCACCTCCAGAGCGCTTCGTCGACCATCTACCGAATTTATGCGTCGTGATCTGGTCACCTAAGAGAAAAAGTTATAAAATCGGACTCCAGAAGCTGCATACATTGTATTCCGATTTCAAGAAGTGTTTCAAGCAAAATGTGTCTTCAGATAAAGGGATAAGAACAGCCTTCGCCATCTTCTGCTACCTGGTCATCGATTTACAACCTGCAACCTGGCTAATTTATCGCCTATTTCCTTCAAAGCGGACACGATACAAATAAATAAATACACGAAGCCTTTTATTATATAAGGAAGATCTATGCACTCACTGGAAATCTTATTTGGAATGTAGCTGGAGTTGCTTTTACCAGAAAACAGCATCTCTACTACAAAGCATTGTGGTGGGAACATGAAGATATGAAGTTGCATCGAATGAATGAACGGCTTAGGAAAACTGCAGATGTTTGAAAACAGAGGGATTACTGCCGTTGTAGGTAAATGATTTGTAGATAACAATTGAAAAACTGACGCTCAGAAGTAAATTTGGGCTTCAAGAGAACGATCTTAAATATGCAACAGGAGCAACCAGCGAATAGTTCAAAAATAACACTATCAAAGTAATTACAAGGCTTAGCCTAGTATGAGATTTCAATCCACTAGAAAATTCATGGGTACCGCATAAAATAAGTTGCCGCGAAGGCGATCGTCTAAAGTATAATGAATTGCAAGTTGTAGCCACAGAAGAATTGCCCATGAGTCCCCTCAAATTTTTTTAATAACCTACAGGAACCATTTAAAGGCAATGAAGCAATTAGAAGTGAACCAAATAATATGAGCAATGTTTTCTGAAAAATTGAAATGTTCTTGACCTGCTTATTTATTCCAAAATTGTGCATTAAATTTCTGTATAGCTAATAAATGCTGTAAGTTTGTTCCTGAGTGATACTTGTTGATGCTAATGATCTAATTGAAATACATGTAAGTTTCAAAATTGTGTATTTTCAGAAATGAAATAAAATAACAGTTTTTCATTCTCCAAATACTTGTTTCACATTGCACTATATACATGATATGATTTAGACAATGCCATGTCACAGTGATATGTTTTGGGAGACTCTGGTGTAGACTTATTTGAGTGATTAAAGTATGAAATTTATACTTTTATCTCTGTTTAAACTACATGCTGTTATAATCTGATTACTATCACACTCATTTAAAAATAAATTCCGATGACACATAGTTGATTGACAAAAGAGGAAGAATCAGAACTTCATCCGCCAGACTAAGTATTCTGTTGCTATAGTCTGACCATTTTATCAAAGCAATTCGGTCGTGGTCAAATTCCTCTATAGCGTTGTCAATTCTATGGGCATTTCTGAGATTTTTTTGGGCCCATGCCTTAGCCCCGCCCACTGCCTGTACATAGAGAAATTCAGAAATGCCCATAAAATTGGCACCGCTATAGAGGAATTTGACCACGACCAAACTGCCTGGACAAAATAGTCAGACTATAATAAATTCACTTCTCTGCTGCTAAGCCAAATAACAACTCTAATCGAGTAGGCTGGCAATGAGGTCATTTGGCACCCACGTACCAAGTTTTAATCTCTGTCATGGTTTGCGTAAGTGGTATGTGACATACGCTCGGACTGGATTTTTTGTATCACTGTTCTATTGTGGTTTTCTTCCATCACATGGCTTTTAGGGGGCTCCCTTTACGAAAATATTTTAAGTTATAAAGGCAAATATCGTAAACGAACCACGAAGGCATTGTAATGGAACACGAAAAGCATTATCTTAATTCTGAATTGACACGCCTGCTTCAAAGGTAGCATATAAAAAATATCACAGGAAGTTTTATTCGCCCTATTATAGAATACCATGCACAGTAATTATCAAGTCCCATGTCGGATGTTATACGTTCATGGAAAGAGCTTCAAAAAAAAATTGCATGCCATCCAACTTCATAGTGATTACTATCTTCCTATTTGCACAAAACGCTAAATAATTTTCAAAAACATATAAGAACCAATTCAGTTGTATTTTATTTTGTAATAAGTACCGAGTATAATAAACCCACTGATCTATTCTCTTATATCTTCAACTAAAACATCAGAAGTATCAGCAATATTCACAAAATACGCCGTCTTTTCGCATGCGGCCACTTTCGCCTCCTCACTAAAATAAAGTAATTGAAAATTTCCTCGGGGTCCTTAACTTCTAAAAAAAAACTGCGAGTCAGGGGCCAAGAGATGTCCTCGGCGACAATTATCCCGTCACGCCGAGATAATTTCCTGGATAATTTCCGCACATTTCCTAGATTCTGTCGACACCGACAACCATTTCCTGACGTCTACTACCGACGCCCATTTCCGAGTCGCTCGTCTTGGCAGTAAAATACAGCAAGCATTGGCATAATGCGCCCCGCCATTGGCTTGCACAGGGCCATCATTGGGCAAATATTGGAATTCTTATTGGGTTCTCCCGGACGTCATAAGACATATGTCTTGAAGAGTGAAATGAGTTTGCTTAGTGTTTGGAGCGATTGCTTTTGTGGTAGTAGTCTGTCATTTTCTGTTGGTCTCTGTGTGTGTGTGTGTCATTGTCTTTCTGTTTACTTACCTGTTTGTCAGTCAATTTCGCTAGTGGTGTTTATCCGTCTGGCTGGCTATTGCGTTAGAGTAATCTTTTTACCTAGGTATAGGTTTCCTTGCCTGTGTGCCTGCTGATCTTTCTAATGGTGTTTTGCCTGTCTGTCTGATGGGCTTTGAGGTAATGCTTATCTAAGTAGACTAGGGCTTCCTTAGGTAAACTGCATGATACCGAAAGGGTACGTGACGTATTTGAAATTTCAAATTAAAACATGTTACTGTACTGTAATTCGATCTATTGTAATTACTGGAATATTACACAGGCAACTACTCCACAACGTGTCTGATCGTGCTTTAAAAATTAGGGTTCACAGAGTACTCTGATAGTCACAATGGGTTTGTGAAGACCTTTGCCATCCACACGGGAGACAATGTCAAGCGTTTATAGTTAATCGATATTAACATTGTTAACACTAGATTGAGGTGAAATGGGACATTATGAGCAATTTTTCATGAGTAAGGTTTTCGCCGCAAATTCCTATATTTCAAGATATTTGACTTTGCAGTCTCGATTGTTTTCCGATGGGAGGAAAAGCCACACTCACAGTGTAAGAGAAAACCTCTTTTAGAGTTTGTTTGGGGTTAGGTTAGATTTGGTTTAGTTAGGTTAGGTTAGGTCCGTTTATGTCATTTTAGGTCAAGTTAGGTCAGTTAAGGTCAAGTTAGATCAGCTTAGGTCAATTTAGGTCAGCTTAAGTGAGTTTAGGTTCCTATGGAATCGCCGGGCATTTTCTCCCATAGGAAAACAATGGGAACTTCAAAGTCGAATAAATATCTCGTACACTGAGCATTTGCGGTAAAAACGTACTCATGAAAAACGTCTTAGAATGTCTCATTTCACCTGAATGTAGTGTTAAAGGATCAAAATCTATTAACTATAAACGCTTCACATTGACCCCCACGGGGTTCGTTAAGACTGTGACATCCACGAGGGCTAGGGAACTACCGACATTTATACGAGGGTTGTGGAGATCGGCGACATCCACAGGAGCTTTGTGGAGACCGCTGACATCCACACGGAGTTCGTATGGACCTCTAACATCCACAGGGAGTTCGTAGCGACAATTAGCTTCCCCTGGCGCTTCGTGGGACCACAAAGTTATGGAACAGTGCCTAGACGGACTATTCCCTCAACAACGTAACTCTAATTACACTGCTTCAACTGTTACCCACCTGCCATGTCTGCAGTTTCCTTTCACTTTTTCATCTGTATGCTGGGTTCTTTCTTTATCAGTTGCGTGGTTTCTTTTTTCTTTGCTCTTCGATCTCTGGATGCCGTTTTACTTTTTATACCTTTGTATTTAACTACCTAGCTGCTTTCTTACGAATATGTATCACTATTTCGCTTTCGGAGCCTCAGTCAGCATCTCCGTAAGTATGAGACCCGGGATGTAGTTGCACCTTCTCCTCAGCAGCTGGTGGACTTCTCTTGGCCGGAGCAAAGTTTTTAATGGTCCTATAAATAATAAATCCCGTATATTTCCACATAACATATGGTAAAATGTATATCTTGGTTCTTTTTTTTTTAATAAGCTCAGAATGTTCTGAACAAAGTGAAACAAAGTGCTGCTCTTGAGTAGAGACATAAAATATGGCTTTGGTACCTCAAGATACTGTCAGTAGCGAAAAGACGAACTCTTTAGTGCTTAAATTAAGCATTACTGTTGTAAAGAAATAGCACTATAGTTGTGTACTCCACGAATGTGTCCAGTAAACACAGGAGAAACGATGTCATTGAGTATTTGATATACACTTGTTCTGCACCAGTCTCAGTCGCTATTGGATGACTACAGTTCCCGCGCTGTCAAAAATGAAAACGAGGAAGTTGGCTCTGTTACCCTTTGCTTCTATTGGTTTTGGCGGCGGTCGCTGCAGTTATCATTAGCAGAACCTATTTTACGCTATCTTGACCCGTCCAACTTCTTAATCGTACCTCGTCTAACCTAACGGGCTTGACCTGACCCTAACACAACCTAATGTACGAGTTCGTAACATACCGGACAGTCATCAGCAGACTCGCAGCCGAGAGAGAAGGCATTCTAAATTACGTCTGTAAGCTAGGATACCAAATCAAAACAATATAATAAACGCCGTCCTGTGTTAATATGTTTATGTTCATAGAGGTATTTATACGTTTATATATTTTTATGTTTGTGTCACACTAGTAACGAAATAGATGAAAAAAGGTCAGGTTGCAGGTTATGTAATTATGTTGCGTTTTCCTGGAGATCAAGAAGCAAAAATTAAACCAAGTTGCAGAAGACGGGAAAAGAGGTATTCTTATTCCTTTAACTGAATGCACTTCTTGCTAAGCTAACGCTAAAATCGAAGAAATAGAGATATTTACTGCATCTCATGGCTTTGCTATGGAGTCTGATATTTGCTTACAGTTCACGACGTACAAATTGAACAGATGATCAAGCAGGCACGGGAGAAGCGATTTTTCAGGGTGAAACTGATGTCACAGTTATTTTTTCCAGCTTGCTTCCTTCCGTTAGCGATAGAACTTTCGCTCGAGAGCAGAACTATCGTTGTACTAAAAGTGTATTATACCGCATACAAGATATGCGGCCGAGAATTTAAACAAATTCAGTGATGCTTCACTGCTTGCGTATATAAAATGAGTATTTCGCATGGCATCTAAGGGAAGTAAGGAGTGCAGTGCTCAGATGAATTGAAGCAGAGGGCCCTAGCTTTAGAAAATTTGAATTGGCCTCTGTAGCGCATTCTTCAGCAACATATTAGAAACAACAGTATGATAAGTGAAGAAGGATCATTACAAATTTCTAACTGTCATTTATTGACAGCGCGGGCGGTATAGTATATACATATATATAGATAGCCTCAGACTAGTATGAAGATAAGAAACACTGGAAAGGCGTCTTATATATAATATTAAAAGAATTGTCTAATTTCATAAAAATTAATTCAAGTGAAGTAAATTTAATTTAATGGCAAAATCCCAAGTTTTGGTAACCGATTAAATGGTATGAGTCTCCCACAGTCGGTTGCGGCAAAGAACGGAATGCCGCTCTTTGAGCAATAATAAATATTCAATTTCAGTCTAATGTGAAAAATATCTTATTCAAGGCGTTTCTCTATTAAATATGTATAAATCTTCTGGAGGAGAGAAATACAAACGCTTTGTGTTGTGACTCCAGGTGTTCTGACAGGCTAGCGCTCGGTGGCACCTATTTATAGGCTACCCTCTGTTGTCCGCTTTCTAAAGGCTTTTAGTTAGGTTAAAATATTCAGAGCTGGCTGAAATTTCTCGATGAAGAAGCTCGCTTTAGTCTTTGTTAGCTTAGAGTCGTCTGTTTTCATTTTATAGAAGGGTGTTATAAAAACTTTACTTTCCATGTTATTCGTATGTACAGTTAAAAATATGCTTCCCTACAGATAAACCAGTAATGTGGTCCCTAAGCAGGTTCATGCCTAGCCTGATGTCGTTTGTTTCTCCAATATAAAAGTTAGAGCAGCGGTTGCATTGCAAAACGTAAATGCAATTCAATGGATCGCAGTTCATATTTATTCCCATTCTAAAATCGCATTATATGGAATGGAAGTAAAATGAGAGCAGTGTGGAGTCGCATAATTTACGTCTTGGCGGGTTTCATTTGCTTGCAGCTGTGTTTTCTGTACTGTTTAGGTTAAATTTGGCCCTTGTTAAAAGTTTTTTTTTTAGATTTGGTGGTTAACGTTGACTTTGGATGAGTCGAGTTTTTTTTTTTCAAATCCATACTTCGTTTGTTTTTGTTTTTTTATTTTTTTTCAGTAGGTCTAATGTACATTTTGCAATAGGAAAATCTGCAGTGTAATTAGAATTGGACGGTAAAATAAGTTGCTGTAAATTTTCGTGCTCGTTACATTTTCTACCCAAGGGGCGAAGAGCCTTGTTCTTGGTATGGCTAATGCATTGTTGACTCTTCCCCAATTTCGATTACTTTGGATGGAGAGTTGCATTCTGTAAAATATGTGCGAATTGTTGCAATTGACTGCGTTTGATTATTGAATCTGAAACACTGGTGCATATTCGGCGAGCCAAGTTACAGGGAATTGTGGGGACGGAGATGACTGGAATAAGAATTTAGGTGTTGTTTGGAATCTATCAGTTTGTAGCATGTGTCAGTATCAATTGCAGTATTGCTTTCGTAAAAGGTTGTGTCCAAGAAGCGGACACGCTTGCCTGTGGTTTCTGATCTAAAAGTAAGGTTCATAGTTAAATTGTTAAGTAAGTCTTGTATTTCATCAATCTTTATTTCATTTTCGTCATAAATTAAAAGTAAACATATCGTTCAAACAGCTTTTAAAATTCTGTTTAAAGTTTTCTTCCTCGGCAAATGGGTATTTCATGTCCATCACTGAGTTATGACTTTCTTTCGTATGGGCGTTCCGATAAATTGCCTGTGGTGAGATTGGCCGAATACGGTTTTTTAATAAGCTTCATCCCTTCTAGGGCAAATAATTATAGAATTTCTTCTAACATTTCATCATGTTCATCGAATCAGTATTTCATTGTCTCTAGTCCTATCTCATGTGTGATATTGCTAATTATCCTTTGAGATTAAAGGTTGTAAAATTCTTGGTTTCCGACAGTGTTTCAAGAATCTCACTAAAAATATCGAAGTTATCTCTCATATACGACACGAGGGGGCCCGCGCTGTCAAAAACGACAGCGAAGAATTTCTGTTGATCCTGCTTCATTGATCATGCTTTCCTTCATACAATTGCCAACTTTAAAGATCATGCAGATGAGGGTTCACGGCTTCATAATTACGGAATAGCGACACTCTTATGTTCTTTCTCTGATATGAAAAAAGTTTAAATTACTTTTGCAGGCAGTTCGGCAACACTGAAAAGAATTGATTCGATTTGGTATCATAGATACCCTAGTATGACATATTTGTCCGATAGTTTTTTGGTTATTGAAAGATGTTTTGTCGACAATTGTATGAAAGTTGGAGGAATAGCTGATGCAACGAAATCAACTGTGGGGAGAAACTACGAATTACGATACATGAGAGTGCCAATGGAAGCTTCAGATATCTTCTGTGCTGATATTTCAGCTTTGGCAATGCAAGAAGTCG
>LQNS02000211.1:6682274-6703021 GCA_001587735.2 Parhyale hawaiensis | reverse complement strand
CCAGCGGGGGTTTTCCTGAAGGGCTAACTTACTGCCGTCATTTATCGCACACGTGCACCAGTCATTTAATAACCCAATATGCCGTCATTTACAATGACGGCTCGGGACACTAGTTTTTCATTATATTTCGCAGCCCATGCTGGCTGTAATAATTCTTTTATCTTTCGAAGTAATTTTCATCTCTGAATAATTTAGTACTTTTTTAGTACGGCTTTCACGTTATTGAGTTCAGTAATATTAGTACCAGATGTGTTACGTTAAGTACAATTTTGCATATTGCTATGTAGTACATTTGTATTGTTCGTACTGAATCTGGAACAATTTGTACAAATTTTGACTGTGCTAGTACGTTTGTATTATTAAGCGGTAAGCAGGTTTGCTGCCAGAAAGTCACATATTCTCTTGCAAAACGCTTTCTTTGATACAAATGAATAGAGTCAACTGATTAGAATATCACGCCATTATGCTGTCAATTGTTGAAATTCACTTTAAATAGTTTTGCATTTAACTCAAGCCTAAATTGAAGTCTTAATCATTAGAAATTTGTGTTCTTAAAAATTTTCACTTCTAACCTTTTTAGTTCGCCAAAATTGTTTTGTTGCGTTACTGCTAACTTATGTTAAAACTAGTTGAAACATTATTATAATAAATCGTCTCGTAGGTGAATAAAACCAGCATAAAATTTTGAGTTTATGTTTGAACACCTTACCGCACGTGTGAAGTTTTGCGCTGGGAAAATTTTACTGATGATCTATGCCGAAACTATTGATTAGAAATTCCTCTAGATTTTGCCTTGTCCCATACTTTTGAGCCATTATGCAACACTATGTGAAGCTAAAGCTATTAATAAAATACTAGAGCGCTCTGAGAGCGAATACCTCTGCCAAGTAAGGCAACGGTAACGAAAAATTCAAATGAGCTCTAAATCCGTGATTTTCTCTCTATCAACTCCAAAATCTAGTCATTTGTGCCTTTTAATAGCATTAAAAGTTTCTGCAATTTTTTAAAGATAAGTTCATACTTTTTGAGTTACGCTGCTAAGAAACATTACGACAAACATAAGTCAAACATACAAACGAACCAATCGATCTGCACCAAAATTTAATCATTTATGTCTTTTAACATTACTAACAACTCCAGTAAAGTTCATAAAGATCCATTGAAAATTTTTTGAGTTATTGCGCTAACATGCATAAAATGAAACACAACGACAAACAGATCATCACGAAAAATTGGTCATTTGTTCTTCGTGATATACCTAACAAATCATGTAAATTTCATAAGAGTCCGTCCATAACTTTTTGAGTTATGGAATTGAGAAAAATGAAGCAGCCAAACAAACGGATGGACGGATCTTCACCAACAGTTAATCATCCGTTCCTCCTAACATCCCTAATAATCCCTGTAAATTTCGTCAAAATCCGTTGATTGCTTTTGGAGTTATCTTGCTGACAGACAGACAAATAGACAGACAAACCCGACGAAAACATATCCTCCATAGCGAAGGTAAAAAAAAACACTATAAAAAAGACTTAAGACACAGCTGCTACAGTAATCCCTGCTTTGGATGATGAGACGTGTTCGCCAGACCTCCACCAAATCTTGAGCAGCCTCAACCCAAAACACCCTTTTTCTTGCCCCTGAACGATTTGTCTGTCACAAAACTAACGACTCTCCAAGTTCCTGCAACAAAATGTTCTATTACCATCCAGAGGCTCGATCCTCCTATTGTCCCCTGTAAGCTTTCACCTCCCTTCCGAAACTCGGTTTATACTCTTCAATGGTCTTCGGACGACACTTAGTAAACAATCCTCAGAGCGGTCTCGGAAGGAAATCCTGCCAGAAGTAAATGCACAATTACAGGCAATACTTAATTTTTAGCACCGAAGAGTTTAGTAGAGTTTGAATTCATCGCTATCGTTGGGTGACACTGTAACCGCCAGATTAGACTGGTCTTAAAGGACAATTTTATTTGATTATGCTTAGATATTTACACACATCCCTATACGAACTCCTCCAGGATCTCAAACTCTTAACGGCCAATCCTTCGGAGACCTACTTAATCCATTGTTTCATACCCAACGAAGTTAATGNGCCAGATTAGTCTGGTCTTAAAGGACAATTTTATTTGATTATGCTTAGATATTTACACACATCCCTATACGAACTCCTCCAGGATCTCAAACTCTTAACGGCCAATCCTTCGGAGACCTACTTAATCCATTGTTTCATACCCATCGAAGTTAATGATCCACTGCAATTAATCGTGTTTGCATTATCAATTCATTGGCTGAGTTTATTCTCTTTTTCGTTTCTTTCGTATATATCTAAATGATTCTGCCGTAATAGCAATAACTCATAGAGGACCGAACCGTAAGTCCCGGCTGCTATCTGAATGCTCAGTTTGTTCACATGAAAAACTTTATGCTTGGTGCATATACAGATCAAATTCTTTGCTTCAACCTGCCCAGATATCAACAACCTATACATATATGTAAGATGGGCGAAGTTAAAAAAAATTACAGCATATTTTGCTGATTTGCAGTAGGCCACCCCTGAAAGATTTTCTCATGTACGTACGGTTTATGTATGCGGACCTGAGAAAGAGATTTTAGTATCTCTTGATGGCAAATATAGTTGCTCGAAATCTGTCCAAATCCCGTAATTTTTCATTCATCAGAACCCATTCCTAAGCAATTCAAGGATTTACCCGCACCAGACAGGCATTCAGAGAGGTCTGTCGTGTACATGGCTAAGCAAACAAAGTTATCCTAGCGCGTGATATAAACAAACAAAATTAAAGTGTGAAAAGCTGTGACATCACACGTTCGTTTGCTTGCTATACGTCATCTAATATTTTTATGTCAGTTTAGCTATGGCTTTGTCCGTCCAGGCTACGCTCGACACTGATGTGCGCGACTAGCATTGATGTTTCAACAATGGTAACTTGCACAATTTTTGTATCGTCGAAATTTCTCCTCTTTTCATTTGAAATGCGAGCGATGCGCACACACAGCCTGCTGCAGTGAAGCATAAGCGAGACTGTATAGGCAGCAAAGTGTGTCTCTATTCATACGTTCACGCCTTGCAGGCAGTGTCTGTTCGGGCTTCAGTTGCTCTCATTTTCTGGGCTGTGAATGTCAAAGGAAACTTCACTTTATTAATAAAAGTCGCCGTAGTCTTGGACCACAGGGTTAATAAGCATAGAAGTCAACTAAAGTGTGATGCCAAAATAACTCAGCGTACTCATTTGCTCTTCCACGGAACCTGATTTAAAATTTGACTGCCTAGCACTCTAGCGCTTCTATAAATATAAATATTAGTGTTATATAACTCTAAGTAAAGGAACACAAGTCAACGAACCCTAGAAACAGCTCGGGGAATGTTATTGGCTCCTAAAGAATTTTTCTCCTAAGGCCAGCCGATACTCCATAGATTTCCTATTCATTGATGACCTTTCTAACTCTCGTCTTGCCCTTTTGTCCTAAAGGTCTCTGGGTACGGCGGCCCATAGACGAGAGGTTAGATTCTCTACCTTCGTGCGTTTACACTTTGTTGCTTCGTTTGTATGGTTAATTCGCTTCAGAAAAATTCCGTTAGTGAACTCCATGGCTATGGCTGTAACGGAGGACTAACTCTAGATAGCACTAGACTGCTCGTGGGCGGCTCACCATCAGCATCTTCTATGCTTTCGCAAAAAAAAAAGAACGGGTGTTATTCAGGTCATAGACCACACGCTATTTTCTCGTCCATTCCTGCCCGTACTGGTCTTCATCGCCACCTTCTTTGCTTCTCAAGTGAATATTCAACACTCTGCCTTTGAGAACTATATGTATATGTGATGTAACTCAGCTGTATTTCCCGTATCATCATTTAGTTTAACGTACACGTTCATGCAGCCGAGCCCTGGTTCATTTTCCTTATCAAGGAAACACTGGAACTGAATCTTCAACGCTCGAATTTCTTTCTATCCTAAAGCGAACATTCTGTGTGCAAATATGCAAGCTCATAAGTAAACAAGTAAATAAATAAAGTTCACAGAATTTTATTATAATACTAGATGACCCGTGACCCATTGGGTCACCATCACCATAGTTTGTACTTCTTGAAGGAATAGTCCATACTGTACCTGAAAGCAATGACAAATATATTTGTACGACGTAGTCCAGTTATATTTTCCGTTTTAATTTTACGTTTAACGTGCACGTTTATGCAGCCGAGCTCAGGTGGGTACCCTCCCTCCACCAGTGATCCCCCCATTCATATAGTGGCATTAAATCTTCAAAGCTCTAATTTCTTCCTACCATATTGCGAATGCTATTTGTCTTAGCCTTAAGACAAGTAGACTGATGCTTTTCTTCAATCGTCAGCTACTGATACTGGCCAGGCTACGAAAATGCCAGAATTTAAATTCTTTCATGCACTCGACATAAGTAGCAATCAGTATCACAGTTACGACGCTCCTTAAGTATTCGTCTCGTCCTGACTCTTGAACGATAACATAGATTGCAGGGAGGGATAATTACGGGAGAAACAGACAAGCATTTACAAGAAAAAAGTACGATCGAGCCCGTGTCAGAGCGTCGGGAAGTTCACTCGTTGTTTATGCTTTTATCATTGATATTATCGTCTATTCTGCTCAACCTTGTCTTTCTACTGAGAGCTCCATATAGATCTGTATTCAAGGTACAGCATTGTATTGAGGCCCATCATTAAAGATATTTTTCTTCACATGATGCTGATAAGCCTAGCATGCTGCTGAAGCAAATCGCCGGCTTAATAACTCGAGTGGAAAGAATGGTAGCAAACGTATTCTAGAGACGAGTTGTTCACACGTAATTCATCTCAACGCGTTCGCTTTTCCACTTATCCGAATATGTTACTGTACTCTAGAAAGAACAGAAAGTGCACTATTTTCTGAGTTTTAGTTCACACCAGAGCTGAAGACATATCGGTAACTTGCCTTGTGACACTTGCAGATGAAACTAATTTGACGGTAAATTTTTAATAACTTTTTGTGGCGTACACTAAGTTGTGTAGACTTTTGGACGAGTGGATGATATAAGCTGGTAAACATATATAATCAGTAAATTTACTTCTCAAATTCGTCGTTGTGTTCCTTTTTCTAATGTGTATCTTGTTCTTGGAACTTGGTATTTTACTTTTTATTCATGGAGATGCCACTAAAAACGTATAGAAAATTTCAATTATCGATTTATTTCACTAAAATGTTACCTACGTTGCGTCTTTAACTTTAATATAGGGTGACATATCAGTCATTCTGGGTAGAAAGCTTTGCTTCTACGTCTAACTTAAAGCGCGCAGGGTCGCAGAGTCACACGCTGACGTCATGATTTGTCGATCAGCTGATATCTGTTCCTCCCGTTATTGCTACTTCCTAATAGATTGTGTGGCGGACCCTATACTTCCCCCACAAACAGTCCCCACTAGTAAAGCTCGAATTTCTTCCTATCTTAAAGCAAAGCTGCTGCGTGCAAACAAGCAAGCGAGTAAAATCAACGCAATATTATAAACGCCGCCGTGTGTGTGCATGTTTATATATTACAACTGTTCCCTTCCTTTTTTAAAGGACAAAATATATACAAGAATAACGTATCTATGTTACCATATTCAATTTTTTCATGTTTATTCCAAATGGTGTGTGCGTACGGAGCTTCCTTATCCAAAATTATTTCTTTGCTTTCCTGTAAGATTCGTTGTTTTGTATTTTTCTATGCCAACAGCTTCAAAATATTCAATTTTTTGGTTTTCTTTTCGGAAATGTTCAGCCAATGGATCCACGTATCTTCCTGTTCTAATTCTAGATAACGTGAGTGCGTGACGAGAATAGAGGTCGTTGCCTGTGTCACCAATGTATATAATTTTCTGGCAACTTTCAAACGATACCCAGCAGACAAGATTTTTTTGTTTACCAGGAAATGTTGCCCTTTGTAGAATAAATTTTTCTTTATATGTATTTATATATTTGTATGTTTCGGGTCACGCTCTCAAGAAAGAGGCGAAAAATAGGCCAAGTTGCAAATTTTGTAATTTAGGTTGCGTTTTCATTGAGATCGATGACCAGGCTGCAGAAGATAGCGAAAGTGGGATCCTTATTTCTTTATTTTTATGAACTTCTTGCTCGAATCACTTCGCTTCTTGGAATCGAAAAAAAAATTGAGATATTACAGCTTCTCTCAGCACGGTCATGCAGTCTTATTTATTAATCGAAGCGATGATTTTTCACAGGCAGTAGGCATTATTTCTTCCAGCTTACTGTCTACCTTTTGACGGAGCAGATTTCACTTCATCACAAAATCTTCGCTGTACTGAAGGCTTGTTCGGTATCATGGATACGCGGCGGGTAATTTATTAAATTTGACTGAAGCCCTGCTGCTTATTAATGTAAGATTTTTCCGCGTGTGACCTGTGGTGGGAAACGATTGTGCTTCTTATATGAATTAGAAGAGAAAGCACTTATCTCTTGTTGCAATTTGAGTCGGCTGTTGTAGCGTATGTTTCAGAAGTATATTAGCGACAAAGGCATATTAATGGCAAATGAAGACAGGTCGTCTCAAATTCTTCGCTGTCATTTTTTGACATCACGAGCACTCTAGTAAATAAATAAACAAGTAAATAAAATTCACAGAATTTTAGTATGATACTAGACGGCCTGAGATCAATTGGGTTACCAGCTTCTTTGCTTTTTAAAGGAATATTCGACACTCTGTCTTTAAATAAAGTCAATTTATAAAATAAATATACCGTATAGTTGACAAATTTCATAAAAACTTGACGCTTCGGGAAGTTAAATTCTCATCCTCAGAAGTTTTAGAATCTAAAATCGACAAAGTATGAATACTAAAAATATTTTATTTGGCATGACCTAAGTATGGGTAAGTGCTATAGGGGGAGCCTAAGAAGCGAATGACTGCAGTGCCCCACAGGGTCTATATATGAGCGTCGAACAGTATGGGAGGCGGAGGGGAGCGAGCAAACACAGTTGGAGGTAAAAGTGTCAGTCATGAATCGAGACGAGCGGTACAGCTGAAGTCATTATGTTGAGGCTCCGTTTTGTTTTCTGGATATATAGTGATTCTAGAGTTGTGAGTTCAATTGGAGCTGTACCGCTCGTCACGATCCATGACTGACATTTTTGCCTCCAACTGTGTTTTCCCGCTCCCCTCCGCCTCCCATACTGTTCGACGCATATATATAAACCCTCGTTGCGCACTGCAGTCATTCGCTTCTTAGGCTCTCCATGCTATCACTTACCCATACTTATGTCATGCCAAATAAAATATTTTTAGTATTCATCTTTTGCCGATTATAGATTTTAAAACTTTTGAGAATGGGAATTTAACTTCCCGAAACTTTAAGTTTTTATGAAATTTGTCGACTATACGGCATATTTATTTTATGATATTAGCTGTTTTAGTTTAAGTCAATTTATATGTTACGTATTCCAGTTGTATTTTTTGTAGTACCTCTGATTTTATCGTGCCCGTTCTTGCAGTCGAGCTCAGGTTTTACATCCGCATCACAGATACAATCGAATTAAATATTCATCCTTCAAATTTCTTCTCATATAAAAGCGAAGAAACGGCATGCAAACAAGACACAGGCAAGTTAAAAAATAAATAAACAAGTAAATACAGTTCAGTGACTTCTAGTAACAATACTAGACGGCCCGCGGCCAGTTGGGTCGTCATCACGATCGCCTTTGTTTTCTCAAAAAATAAAGTTATTCAGCTGGTCATAGACCATACGCTATTTGACGGTTCACTCCTGCCTGAACCGGTCACCGTCAGCAGCTTCTTTGCTTTCTTAACGAATATTCAACACTCAGCCTGTCAGCGAAGTTTATTTATATGTTTCGTATTCCAGTTGTATTTCCAGTAGCATCTCTGAATTTAACGTGCCCGTTCATGCAGTAAAGCTCTGGTTTAACTACCATATCACAAATACAATAGAATTAGATCTTCAACCCTCGATTTTTTTTCGATCTTAAAGTGAAGAAACTGTCTCCAAACAAGAAATCAGTAAAGCTACTGATTCTGGCTAGGCGAATAAAATTTCGATTCGTTCGTGCACCCGACGTAGCTATGAAGTAGTCGGTATCCATGTATGACGCTCCATAAATATCCGTCTCGATCTGACTCCTGAACGATGACATGGATTATGGCGGACTCTAAAACTTCCCACGGTGTACCTCTACCATTAACGCTTATTCCTATCTTAGAGCGAAGAAACTGTGTACAAACAAGACACAAGTAAATAAATAAACAAGTAAGTAAAGTTCACAAACTTTTAGTATAGATAGCCTAGCTGCACTCATGAAAATATCACGGTCTGGCGGGGCCTTTCAGATTGGACCCCTGGAGATTCTACAGTAATGAACAAATATTATTAAGCTTTATATTATACTAAACTGCCCGTGACCTGTTGGATCGTTATCACAATTTTTTTCCTCTCGCAAAAGTCAAGTGTTATTTAGCTGGTCATAGACAACGCGCTTTTTATCCCCGTTCACTCCTGGCCGTGTGGGTCACCATCACCAGCTCCTTTGCTTTCAAAGCTATATTCAACACTGCCTGTGCGCAAGGGAAATATATGTGTGACGTATTGTCCAATTGTATTTCCCGAATCATCTTTAAATTTAACGTGCACGTTCATGCAGCCGAGCTCGACTTCATCTTCCGGGTCATTGATACAACCGAACTACTGTATATATCTAATTTCCTGCTATTTGTTACTGATGAAGAGCGTAACACACGAAGGAACGTAGGAACAACGTTATGAATATTATAGATAGATACATTGATTATTGCGTTAAATTTCCGTTACTGAACATCATTGCGCCACCAGACGTGTAATACTTGACTAATGCTATGTTTTTATATAATATATCCCTTTTTCAGCATCAGAAGCTGACACAGATAAGCACCTTTTGACTAACACAATATTGATCACAATCGAATTTTGTTCATGAACATCACAACCATATCATAGCTGTAACGCTTAATTCAAATCGCTGCCATTAGTGCAGTATTAAAGATGCAGTCTTTTATAGTCCACGTGACTAAATCTGCTGGTCGAGAGCACTGCGGTGTCAGAGCTGCAAGCAATCACGATGATGCTGCCCATTTTCAGACATTTTCAGACGAACATTTGAAGAGCAATTCAATTCTTCAGAATTCATGCGTGTGATATCCGCCTTACGCACTGCGTTTTTACAGTGAATTTTATGAGCGCCACTTGTGCCAAGTCAAACTCATAAAATAATTCCAGGCGTTAGACGTTTGGAATTTGTAACTACGCATTCGCATTTATGAGCGTACATGCTCACAAGCGATACCTACTTTTTCTGTCGTTAGCGATATGATCGATTCTAGCTTCAACCCTCGGAGTTTGTTCACATTGTGCTCTTTTTGAAAATTTGTTCCTTATAAGCTGACTCCAGCGAAAGGGCTATTTTTTAGTGAAGTCAGAAAGTTTTCTAGGCATTTCTGAAGTATCTAGTGTGGTAAACCGTCATTATAATCAATAATAGTATTGTTATTTAAAACTCAATTACAATGACAGCAATAGGTTCACTTTCAACCTTACCAAGCCATATTAACCTAGAACACCTCGGAGCGTAAGACCATCACCCGCGGTGGGGGCATATTCTATACCGTCATCTTTTATGGCCAGCTTACTCTAAAGTTTTGGCATTTTTAACATCTAGATCAACCCACCTGACTGTCTGAAAAAGATTGTGATGATGGCTCAATTCTTTCTGCTTCTCTTTTAGTGTTGTTACAAATTCAACGCCGTCATTTTTTTGATGGCCTGCTAACTCTAAGAGTTTCGGCATTTTTCACATCTAGGTCAACCCACCTGACTCCTTGCACAAACATATCAACAAATATATAAATAAATATACATATTTACATAAATCTTCAGCGAAAACATTATCGCATCTCTCACATCGTTCGCTGGTGATAATGAGATTGCAGTCGCGTCTGTGTTCGCCAAGTGCAATCAATTCCGCACAGTCACAGAACAACAGAGAAGATTTGCAGTGGCCACTGTTGATCTGTTTTGCCGTTCCTACCTCGAAATTGTGGCTAAATCATCGGCAACTTTTATCTTCTCTGTGTGGAGCTGTTTGCATAGCAATGATAGGTTTTCATCATAAGATTGCTGTTGTTTGAGCTCTATGAGCGCATACCTCCGCCAAGCAAGCCAACGGAAACAAAAAATGCAAATTAGCTCTGAAAGGGTGATTTTCTTTGTATCAACACCAAAAGCTAATCATTTGTGCCTTTCAACGTTATTAACAGTTTCAGTAATTTTATCGAGGATCCGTTTATAACTTCTCGAGTTATGCTACTGACAAACATCTTCACAAACATTAGTCAGACTCACAACAGACAAACCGATCATCACAAATTTTAATCACTTATGACTTTTAATAGTACTAACACTTCCTGTGAATGTCATAAAGATCCATTAAAAGCTTTTTGAGTTATTGTGCTATGAAGCATAAAATTTTAAAACAGCGACAAACAGACGAATCACTCCTCGTAATATACCTAACAACTCATGTAAATTTCATAAAAATCAAAAATCCGTCCAGAACTTTTTGAGTTGAGGCAAACAAACAAACTTCTGAATGAATCTTCACCAAAAGTTAATCATCTGTTCCTCTTAACATACTTAACAGTCCCTGTAAATTTCCTTAAAATCTTTCCATAACTTTCTGAGTTATCTTGGTAACAGATAAAGAGACAGACCAAACGAAAACATAACCTCCTAGCGGAGGTAATAAGAAACGACATCCCAGTTAAAATATTTCATAAGTATTCAACTCTCGCCAGACTGCCCTGGCGACATACCAAGTTCCTGATGTGCAGCATAGTCATGTAGTAAGCTTGTGACTGCCGCTGTAGCCACACATACAGTGGCAAAAATAATCGTTGAAATAACTCATGTTCGCGAATGCCTTTTCACGGTCTGTCCTGTCCATCTGTAAGCCAGCGCAAGCAACACTACTTCAATTAGCCCACATACATTCTTCACATCCGACCTCATCCCATCTGTGTACCAGAGACAGTAACACTATAGCAGCAGTCCACCTAACATTCTCGTCGTCCCCATTTATATGCACTAACATCATCAGTATAACTACCCTACTTCCCGCTCTCCGCATCTCACGTCTTCTCTTCCCAATCTGCGGGTCAGAAACGTCACTACAATTACTCCGTATTCATCCTCCGTATCTGACTTTCCTCCCATCTCGAAGGTAACAACCGTGCTGTAATTTTTCTACATTCCACCCTACACACCCAATCTAGTCCACAGCTATGCGCGGCAGTAATTATTCCAGCTATCATTCATCGCATCTGACGTCGTTCCCATCTGCGGGCTAGTTACGGAAATAGCACCGCAATAGCCGCGCCTAACATCCTCTCCAGCTGATTTCGGCCGCAGGAACACCACTACATATTATACCACCTAACATCCTCCACATCCAACCTCTTTCGCATCTGTGCGCCAACGACAGAAACACCACAGCAATTACTCCACCTAACATCCTCCACATCCAACCTCTTTCGCATCTGTGCGCCAACGACAGAAACACCACAGCAATTACTCCACCTAACATCCTCCACATCCGACCTCGTTCCCATCTGTGCACAAGAGACAGCAACACGACTGCAATCACTCTACCTAACATCCTCTGCATCCGACCTCGTCCTCCTCATCTAACACTCTCACTGCCACATAATGCCAGCAATGGCGCGTGTGGCCGCCGTATAAATAACATTGCCACAAGCGTCATTATGTAAGAACGACATCGCTGATGCGCACCGCTGTCATTGTGGCAATCTTCACTGCAGCTGAAGCCAGAAACTCACGACCTTGCTGGCCTATAGCAACTCAACCAAGTGTGTTAGAAATAGAGAACTCGGAAGGCTTTTTTCTTAGGGATTTTTCTGCTGTCCCACCACGGAGCAGTTGCTGGGGGCCGCGCTTCACAAGCGTGGGGGCGGTTCGAGGCCACCCTAAGCTAGGCTGAGCAATGATTGTAGAAATTCACTTGAAACCTTATCTGAGGAGCAGCCTATAGTTCGTTGAGACACTCTTTTCTTTTGTGATCTCGAGATGTAAAATGCAACTACACAAAAATGTAAGATACTCAGCAGTTACTGTGAGTTCATCGTAATAAATGCTCCAATGTGTTGCTAAATTAACGGCGATGAGAGTACACAGAATATCCATCTACACCCCGTGCCCCGCTATTAGCTTCAGAAAACTTTTAAACATAATTCATTATTGATTGGAAAATCCTGATAGTTCTAAGACATATTTAAGGTATTGAATTGAAGCTCATCCTCAACTATGATTAAGTTAAAAAATTATTTTAATTTCATAACAGTATTTTGTTTAACAGTCAGGTGCGCCAAAGTATGAGCTTAATTCCACAAAAATGTGACTTCAAAATTAAAATTCAATATTGAAAACTGATTAGAAAAACTGTTATATGGCTAGTCGAAAAAAATTATGATACGAAACTAATAATGCAAAAAAAAGCAATTTAACACTTTAGATAGGAGCCTTTGTTTTGTACAACAAATTGCATTCTCTTGTCCAAAGAATAAGTCATTTTTTAACTTAAGATGAAAGGAATTTGCTTGCAGTCGTTTCAAGCGCTTTCCATAAGTCTTCCTTGGATGTGTATTGCTTGCCATCCTCGTAAAGTGCCTGCTTTGGCAATTGCAATAATTCTCGATTGGGTTCAAATCGGTGAAAAATGGACGCCTCGCCATCAAACTTTTACCACTGAAACCCGTCGACGACAAAAAGCTTGCGCTGTTTTCAGGGTAAGACGGAGCATTGCCGTGCTGAAATGCCAACCTGCGACTCTTCTGCCATGGTATGTCTTCAAGCCACGGCGACAAAGTTGATTCAAGAAGTCGACGGTAAGCCGCAGGGATAATTTTTACGCCACTGGGCACACGAAAATGTTCAATTATTTCATTTTCAATTATTCTCGCTTAAATCATTATAGCTCCGCCGCCATGTTGCCGACGGCAAGGCAAGTAGCGCTCCTGTCCTTACCAACCCATCCCTCCCTGCTTCCGTCAGGTCCATCAAGAGTTACCCGACTTATATCTGTGAATATGTTGTCATTACCTCCGCCGAGGACATTATGTTTTCGTGGTGTTTGTCTCTCTGTCTGTCTGTCTATCTGTCTGTCTGTCTGTCTGTCTGTCTGTCTATTATCAAGATAACTCAAAACGTAATGAACCGATTAGGACGAAATTCACAGGGATTGTTAGGTATGTTAAGAAGAACAGATGATTAACTTTTGGTGAAGATATGTATATCCGTCTGTTTGCTTGTTTGTCTGCCTCAGTTTTCTCATTGCCATAACTCAAAAAATTATGGATGGATTTTTATGAAATTAACATGAATTGTTAGGTATATAACAAAGAGTAGATGACTAAATTTTGGTAACGATCCGTTTGTTCATTCGTTCGTCTGTCACTGTTTACAATTTTATGCTTGTTAGCACGATAACTAAAAAAATAATGAATGAATCTTTCTGAAATTCATAGGAGTTGTTAGTAATGTTAAAAGACATGAATGATTAAATTTTGGTGCAGATCGGTTTGTTCGTTTGTATGTTTGACTTATGTACGTCATAACGTGTGTTAGCAGTATAACTCAAGAAGTTATGAACGGATCTTCAAGAAAATTGCACAAGCTGTTATTACTACCAAAAGGCACAAAAGATTAGATGTTGGAGTATATACAAAGAAAATTATGGATTCAGAGCCAATTTGAATTTTTTGATACCTTTGCCTCTCTTGGAGGAGGTATGCGCTCTCAGAGTGCTCTAGTTCATGTTTGTTTTCATGCGGTCTTGAGCCCATTGCAACCGTAATTTTTTGTATCGGGGAGTAAGTGGTCTTTTTTTCAGGTTTGAGGTTCTAACCCATGTCCCGTAGCTACAGACATCTTGTTGTTTTGGGCACATTTGGCCGACTAGCCGCTGTAAAAATATTTCCCAATGTCTACCCTGGTTTTTTGAGCAATTACTCCTCACAGAACGAAGGTTACAGGTAGTCACTGTTTTTATCACGCCACCCTCCAGTCGCGTTTTCCTAGGCTCTAGGTCTGCCAAATATCGCTTCACGGCGTCAACACGGCGGCCGATGGAGCGTGCTGTCACTTGGGGAGGAATTCTACTAGCCGTATCTTTCATTATGGTAGCTTTTTCAGCATCAATATGACGCTTGCTTCTACCCATTCTAACGCATTCTTTCAGCAGCTATTTTCGTGGTACACCTGGAAATCACAATAAGTGCAACATCTCGTCAAGGAAGACACAGACCACAACGAAGACTGATGAAAGATGCTACCATAAGAGCTGAACTCTAACACAAAAAAATAAGAGTTTTTATACACCTAAAACGCTAAATTAATTACTAAAGCTAATAGCCTGCCACTGGTTTTACACGTCTAACAGTGTCTTAGCGTGTGTGCATAACGCATTGTCATTGTAATCACTATTATACGGTATATTCAGTACCTACATATCCCCGCGTGGAAATATAAAAAGAAACATTATTCTACTCTATCTTGATCGGCCAAAGATTTCAACAAATATCAGGAAGCAAAAAGTAAGATGATTAGGTGTTTGAACTCTCTTATCCTTTCCTCATTGTCTGTATTGGTTGGAATCAAATGATAATTGATTGGGTATATACTGAGTGATGTATTCAGCTCTTAGCCTCTTACCAGTTCGTATGGGAATACCAGCTGCATAGCTGGTGTGTAATCTATTTCTTGACGTTTCGCTCTTCTCTAATAAATCCTAGCCACGCAAGGACCCCTCGTTTACTGCTCCTACTCAAAGTTCCTACGTTTTCGTGCGCAGCGTTCTGTCCTAAACCGCACTGAAATAGTATAGTGTGAGTAATTGCAAGGTACAGAATAGCAAACACTCTCAACTGCAAGAGTTATCGTTACATCATTTTGTAGAAGCATTCGTTATTTATTTCATTGTTATCATTTCGAAAGCAATTATGTAATGAGAACGTGCCCAACGCCTAGCAACCTTATAAGACCGGAAACTATTTCTTTAGCCAGTAATCGACACAGTTTACTTTCGTAAAACTCACTGCGAAAGTGCAGCACATATCAAGCAGATGGTAACAGCAATTTCAAATGTGCCTTGACAAAATTGTAGCTATTTTGCGCTTTTGAAGCCGCATAACATCCTTGATAGGAATTACAGTGTGATCAATCATTTAGTCGCAAGAAAGCCTTATGAATAACATGGCCTTTTCGCCGTAAGGGCCATAATTAAGCAACCAATTTTCCTTGAAGCCTAATAACATCGCGTGTTCTATTATATAATGCATGGTGCCTTCTAGCGTCGATAGCGTCTCAAAAATTACGCTTAAATAATAGCATGGTTACACAAATCAGTAAATTAGCTTCAGAAACGACAAACAATTTAATGCATTGTCTTTTAATTCAGTTTAGTTTAATATAAAACGACGTCCAAAAAAATGAGATGTAAACCTTTAATGGTTTAATAAAACTACGATATTTTAGCGAGCGATATATCAACATTATATTTGAAAGAAGGTTTGAAGGGCAACCTTAACCTAGCTTACCAGGGCTTCCCTCCCTGCATGGACTCCCTCGCTATTGCTTCAATAAATTCCCCATACTCGAGGCAAAGGTGCAAGTCATGAACATTTATCTCAAACTTTTGCCTCATTTTGGCGATAAATTTTATTTCATGACCGAAAGTACTTAAAGTGTTGTTCTTCGTTCATGCTTTGCATTCCTGGCAGATTATGTCCGGCCCCATGTCCATATCTTGGACTGGTGGCACTTGATCGAGCTGGGGAGACTTCTTCGCATTCATCAACTGTACGCACGACGGGATGATACGTACGTAGAACAACTTCATAATACTGTCATGAACCGCTTAGAGTTTATGTCGCAGCAGGATGCTTATGCTAATATAGGTTACATGCACGCTAATTTAACAATTTATTATTACCCCAATATTGGTGTATTCTACGAAAGTTAGAAAATAAGTTTAATTGAAACTGCGAACCAATTCACAATAAACATTGCTACTGCTTCAGGAACAAGGAGAAAATCAAAGCATACCAAAGCAGAAAAACACCATTGGGTGTCGGATTACTAATCTTTGAGCTGCATCTATTTCAATTTTTGCATGGTATGCACAGTAGCACACCATACACAGTTGCCTCACCCTGCGCCCTGGGTGAATGCCTTAAGCTAAGTATAATCCCCTCACTTCAAGAGGTACTTGGTCGTTGAGATGTTGACTTTAAAACTTAATTGCAATTTTTATCTAAATTTATGATTTTGTAGCTATGATAACACTCAGGGCGTCTTCACTAGGTCTGCAGTTCGCACATGGCAACTTTTTTGTTTTAAATCATCATATCAAAATTTTCCGCATAACTCTTTACAGTCAACTAAATCCAAATAAAACTTTGCAATATGTGTATATATATATATATAGATTTTATCTGACACTTCTCTCTCTTTGAGCTGCATTGACCATTGCACGACGAAATTCGAACATTCCCGTCTCATCTTCATTTGTTTAAACATTCACAAGCTGAGGATACATCAGTTATATGGATTGGGTAAAGTTATGATACCCTGTTCTCATACGAACTGCCCTCTGAACCCACTGCTCCTTCTGTGCTCTCGCGTTTCCCCCACCCGCCACTGATAACAGACATCGTATCCCCCAACTTCTCCCCCTCCTCCCACCTCCGGCGACGTCCCCCCGCCCAATCCTGCACAATATAGCGGCAGTCTCTCAGCCGCTCTCCTGAGATAACGCTGAAAAACTGAAGACTTTGGCAGTCGCTTTGGCCAATAGATGGCGCTGAGGCCATTCTGCACCACTGGGCTTACAGCAAGGCACTTGTGTTTGCTTCTCCGATAATTTAGTTAGCTTGACTTAGCACTCAAATATATTTTACTTTAGCGCTGTATAGAGATGGTCCTTTATATCCAAATACAAGCATTCAGATCTGATCCGACTGAACAAGTTGGCCAGAAGACAGGCACACTGTGAGGTCGAATTGCAACTCTGTTGCCATATCATCAAGCTTATCAAAAGGCTCAATATAAGCAGTGCACCAAGGCAAGCGAGACCAGAATGAAGATGTTAACTCTTCAACACAGTAACTCGCTATATCTCGTGTAGGTATTCTAAAAATACCTTTTGTACAAAAAATACATCGCGTCTTATCTTACAACGAACGGACGAGAATGCTGCTAATTCTCGTTCACTAACTTTCATTTAGATGTACGTGCATATATATAAAATAGATCAAGAAATTAAGTGCAAAGAGACATCTATCTTAACATGGGATATTCAAAAACACACTATTTTAGAGTTAGTGTTACTTTGCATCAGGAATCTAGCTCCTTGGAAGATTCTTGGTGTTGTCTTTGATGAGAAGTTTACTTTTGAGCCGCATATTAGGTGACTGGTGTCACGTGCTTCCAGTAAGATTGGGCTCCTGCAGAAGGTGAACTTTGTGTTTGGTGACAGTGAGGTTGTCCGTAGATGTTTTTATGTTTTTTTTTTTTTTTGCTTCCTGTATTGAAGTATTGCTCACCGGTCTGGGCTTCAGCTGCTGACATTCATTTACGTCTGTTGGACCGACTTGTCAGGCTGTGTTCGGATAATGATCTGGTGAACCTGTCCCACAGGAGAAGGGTGGCTGAACTCTGTATGTTTTATATGGTGCACAACAATAAAAGGAATTTGCTGTATTCTTCTGTCCCAGCCCTCAATGTCATTAGAAAAGAAACACGTGTTGCGGTCGGCGCGCACTCCTTCACGTCCTTTACGTTGGAGGATGTTGGATGTCGAACTGATCAGTTCGGTCGGTGCTTCGTGCCCTGGTCGGTTAAGGTTTGGAATTTATTGCCGGCCTCAGCTTTCGGTCGTATTGGCCTGCAGGCGTTTAAGTCAGCTGTTAACGGCTTTTTGCATAGATTTCCTTTAGCAACGTTTCGGGCTTCCCGGTATTACAAAGGGCTTCATTTGGGTTGTCTTACCTGTCCGTGAGAGCAGAAGCGTGAAGTTTTAATAGTAATGATAATAGTGCGATAATGTCGGCCTGTGAGCAAAAATATATTTACCTACGTCAATTGTCCGAGTCAATTGTCCGAGTTGGACTGTTTAACTAATTATCTATCACCAAAATAACCCGAGAAGTTATAGACGGATCTTTATAAAATTTACAGTGATTGTTAGGTATGTAAGGAGGAGCATATGATTAACTGTTTGTGACGATCCAGCAACCAATTGTGCATTTGTCTACCTGTTTTTCTTAGTAACATTACTCCAGCAGGTACGGGCGGAACTTCAAGAAAATCTACCGTAATTGTGGGGAATATTACAAAGAGCAACTGATCAAATTTTTGAGATATCTCAGTCCGTTTGCCTTGTTATCGTCCGTGATCGAAGTGAAGAGCTGTGTTGAAGATTTGAGTATATATATATATGTATATATATATTTGCATGTCTGTCTGCCTACCCAAACAGAGGGAGGAGTTGAGCAATGCTCATAATTTTTTGTAGGGAGTCTGGTGGTTGACCTAGCTATGAAAAATGCCAAAAATATCTATAGTTAGCTGGCCATTAAAAAAGACGGCGTTGAAATTATTGTCTGTCCACCCAAAATGAGGCAGAAGGAGTTAAGCCATCATTGCAATTTTTTCAGGCTGACAGGTGGGTTGACTGAGATGTGATCAATGCCAAAAAAATAGAGTTAGCTGGCCATCAAAAATAACGGCGTTGAATTTGCTTCCCACCGCGTGTGATGGCCTTACGCCACGAAGCATTCTACTTGTCTTTATGTTCTTATTTATGTATGTGTCGGTTGCATAACGTAAACAGTTATGAACAAATCTTCATGAAATTTTCAGGAATGGTATGAATGGTTAAACGGCACAAATGACCAAATTTTTGTGATGACTGTTCATCAGCATGTAAGTTTGACTTCATGTTTGTCTTAGTGTTTATAAGCACATAACTGAAAAACTGAGAGATGAGTCTTCAGAAAATTTGCAGGAACTGTTATTAATGGCAAGATGCACAAATGACTAAATTTTAGTGTTGACAAAAAGGAATTCCCGGCGTCCAGGACCAATTTTAATTTTTCGTAAACATTACCTTGCTAGGCGAAACTAAGCGCTCTCAGAGTGCTTGTCTGGTGTTCGATATAACGAATTTAAAAGTGCATGTGGAGCAGCGGCACTGAGGTATATCGTCTCTGAACAGCGTCAGCTGCCTTGGAGTTCATTGATGCTTTAGTAACGTGAGCCAAGAAGCTCAAATGAAAAGAAAACTTGTAGTCAGCTAATTGAATTACAAAGCCAAGGTTGTCAGCTGCCGCAACCGTTCTGCTCGTTATTTCAGTTGAAAACAAGGTGCTAGGCTCGTTGTGTGTAGAGAAGAGTAGATCATAATTACTTAAGCAACCAGTCTGGAATATTTTTGTGCCCTAAATATAATATCGCATTGTCCAGTGGTTCTGCTGCACGAGAAACATATGTATTGAGTGCGAAAGATAATTTCTGCAATAAAGTTGCATTGTGCATTGGTTGTGTTGCTTTGAGAAACAGCTGTGGTGCTTACGAATGATAATTTCTGCAGTTGCGCAAGACTTTTAATACAAAGCTCTCACTGATGTATGTTGAGTGGCTGTTACAGTGATTGCGTAGCCACACAATTTCTCAATCACTATTAAAAAATATGTTTGGCTCACAAATCAACAGTCACTGTACCTGTTTGGGAATATTAAAACAGTTTAAAAGTCTATTTTACACAAACATGGGTTGATAATAATTAAATTGTGATAACCAAAAACAAACGTACACTGTAGTTTTTCTACAATTATAACATGCTTACATCTTTTTCAATATCGCTATTCAGACACCCAGTAGCATCAAACTACAGTATGTTACCTTTGATTATACAAAAACATTTTTTTTACTTATTTTTCAAGATAAGCGTCAAACATTTCAAATGTCAGTAGTAAGTTAGTGCACAGGTATGTTGTAACTATAAAAACAATTAGAGAAAAAGAAAACGGAACAATTTGTCATTGTTTGGCAACATTTGCTTATCGCACGGGGTTCTGCTGTTACGCCAGATTATGCAACATCACTCTCTAGTCAACATGGGCAAGAAAAGCGGTCTAACCAGTGAAGAAAAGATCAAAGTGATCTCGTTATTGGCTTCTGCTAAGACAACACTCGAAGTTTCCAAGGAATTACAGCGTCATCACCGAACAATCAAGCTTATGCAATTGGAGGAAAGGTCAACAGGTAAACTCCGGATAGAGCCTCTACGAGGAAATTGACTGCTCGGGATATGCGACATTTGACGGTTTCTATGGCGAGAAAACCACTTTCTACAAATAAGGCGATATTTGAAGACGCTGGAACACCAATACTAAGCAGAAAGACAAGATGTGAGGTTCTGCAGAAGCTAGGGAAAGTGAAAAAGACAATTAAAAGACCAATTTTCTAACAAAAACTCATAAAGAAAATAGGGTCAGATGGGCTGAGGAGAACATGAAAACTGATTTCTTCAATGTCATATTTACTGACGAATACAGAGCCACTCTTGGTGGTCTAGATGGATGGGCGTCTGGATGAGTCCT
>LQNS02000211.1:6665449-6681575 GCA_001587735.2 Parhyale hawaiensis | reverse complement strand
CATTCCTGTTCACTTGTATTTATTTCCTCTTTATGACGTTTGTTGCATAATCTGAGGTACCAGTAAAAACTCGTAAATAAGCAAATTGTATGATAAACTTAGCAAATGGCCAAATATTTATTTTACAAGTGCTGTTTTTATTTTCAACATAGCTGTACATTTATTTAATATTGATATATCAAAGATAGACACATATCTTGAAAAATAAAGCAAAAAATTTGTATATGCATAATCAAAGGCAGCATACTGTAGATGATCTGTGGTCGACTTCAGCTGTACGCTCCTCAGGAATTATTGGCCTATATTTGCAGCACAAACCAGTGCGTGTCAGGCTTTCTAGCATGGAGAGCGATCGAGTTGAATTTATCTTTACCTTTGCAACAGTTACTGTTTAATTTCGTATTATGCTCCATTGTCCTGCAAAGTGTAATAAATAGATGTAAATGTAATGAATTTATATGAAAATCAGCTACATTTTATGACTGTACTTGGTCCATTTAGTTTCATCAGAATACCCTCCATAAGAACGAAATTTAAAAATGGTTTCCGTGTATATTAAAGTATGTTTGAGGCGGTTCATTTTCATCAAACATAGCTACTTGAATATAGACAGCACCATACTTGATGATCCACTCTTCAAAAATAAGTCCCAACTCTAATTCAGTTAATTTCAATAATAATCTATATAAACGAACTATCCATTATGATGCAAGAAATGCGGCAGAAACATATTCATCAACTAAAGCCAAAATTAGTTGTTTTAATTTTTTTAGTATTTTGGCATTCTAAGCTTTTATACTGACGCCTACCGATGGCCTGCTGAAATGAATATATGTTTTCATAACAAATACTTTCTTTGCATTACCAGCAACAGTTTCCCTTTTGTTTGAAGAGCCTCTATTAATTGGCAATTATTTTATGACGTTTTATCTTTCAGCGGCATGACTAATTTATGAGTGAGCTGCCAAGCATACAGTGTAGCATGTGCCATATATAAAAAGAAGTAAGGAGTTGTACAAACGCGTGGCACAGCAGATTGTAGAGATTATTTATAGCATGCTCAGTTTAAAATATTTTGTGATGTTGCTTTATTAATTTATCTCTCATTTTCTCGATCATATTTTTGTAATTTGATAATCAACAACTTGGTTTTCATAATGAATCAAATGGTGTTTGCTGGCCTTCATAGAGTTATAAACACTCTTGTAAGATTCATATTCAAGTTATTATATATAAACAATACAGCCGACAGCAGTTGTTTACAGCATTCAATGCATGAATTTCTAGGAATCCAATAACTAATTAAAACAGAGCTTCATAGGTTTTGCTCACTAGTTAATTACCTTATTGCCACTCACAATACGTACGGCTGAAGATATTACGATTTCATACATATCCAGTCTGTCTACAGGCATTGTTCTTCCTAACTCATAACTTATTTATTAAATATTTAGCTCACGGGCTTTGTTCAAAAAATGTAATTTAACGTCATGGCGATATACGTAGTTAGTCTACGGACATTGATCCCAGTATTTAATTATTTCTTTATGCACTTCAATGAAACACAAACACTGTGCACCCCCATAAAAGCAGCGAAAACTAAGAGCTCTGTTTGATAAATACATTATTAAATACATTATTCTTGTTTTGCGAATAATAAACACTTGATGAATGTTTCTTATATAGTAAATAAATAAAATGCAGTATTGCGCAGCAGTTAGTGAAAATGCATAAATAAGCAATCTGTGAACCATAATACAGTTCGCTTCCATCTTATAGTCTAGTGTTAGAACTATAAAGCAAATGTAAGCATTGATTGTGGAAAACTAATGAAATTTGTGATCCTAAAAACTCTTTGTGACTTATTTAAATAGGCATCCTTAAAAAATCTTTTCTTGCATTGTTGATTAGACTGTTAACACGCATCGTTCATTGCGCTTTTACTAGTAAATCTTCTATAAGCTAAGAGTTGTAAATACAGCTTTTCCATATTACCTTCCCGATGCATAATGATCACATGGTTTTGTCTAGCAAACACCTTTATAATTCAAACCAAAAATAAAAAACAAACAAATTTGTTGTTCCTATCATGCATACAGCCGGTTGAACCATCATAGTACAGGCCGAGTAGAAATTCGACTCTCCTCGTCGGGAATATATAAATATGATAATCTAAACAATTTTTTTCTTGGGCTGTCAAAAAATTGTCAAAAATTATTTGGTGAAAATTTGTCTTTAATTCAATCCCATTTAAGCTGTTTCAGTGTTATTAGCTTACTGCAATCATTTACAGAGACATATGTGGAATCCAAAGCTACACGTTAAACAAGTTTCTCCCTAGATGCTATAATCCGCAGCAGTTCTGGGTACTTTTTGCATCTTGTTTAGAGGGTATTTCAGAGAAACTTTACTTTCTCAAAATTAACATTGAAATTCTCCAGTCGTTTCCCAGTTTCCATTAATTCTCACTCCTTTTTCTATTAATTTGCTGGGACTGACTTAGATATATGTATAGGTAACATACTCATTGCCCCTATCTTAGCTAGTCAAGTTGCGCGGATATGAATATAGGGTGTGCTGTACATTAGGTCAGTCTACAGTATTACCTCCATTATTTGTTGTATTTATTCTTCCGATTATCAGCCAAACCTACTGCACAACTTTGAATGTTATAATTTACTTCCTTAACCCATTAAAAATTAAAGCACTGGTTTTTCCTCAACACTATGTGTACTACCTGTTGGATCAATACAGTTTTTGAAACTTTATTGATTTCAGGCAGCACAAGTTCATTACACATTACATGATAAAATAATAATTTTTAGGGTAGTAACAATACCCTTTCACTGTCATTAGTACTTCAATTCATTGACATTGCTGTTCCCTGTCATCATTACCTTCTTAAGTCATCATATCGAGTCCACATTTCATGTTCTAAAAAACTCGTTAGCAACACCTCAGCGTACGATTGGATGCAGTCTCGTTTGCATCTCCGAGTTGAAAAATGTTTTTGTTGTTAATTGTCAACCCTCTCCATCCTTCCCATACCTCAACTAACCTCACAATCCCAGTCACCACCACCTCCACCAACATGCTCCCCACCACCCGCAGCATCCCCACCAGCCCCACCCTCCATCACCGCTCCTACCACCCAGGGAAGCTCAATGGCCTTGAGCAGAGCCTTATCTACGAGCGCTGTCGTGCATCACCGCAAAGTTTTCCAATAATCGCACTCGTATCTGAGGGAGGGGACGTCGACCTCCTCGTGCCAGGTACGATGAAGATGGTAAGTACCGTTGTTCAGGCATCAAGGAACAGTAGTAATTCCTGAGAAAGCTCGAGGCGCGATAATGATTGCTGTGTCCGATTTAAGTTGTAAGCACATGCGTAATTCTTTCGTCTGATAAGGAAACGCACGACAACAACATGCAAAATTATTCCTGGTATCAAAGAACAGCTTTGAGCAATCGTAATGGTAGCTGTGGCTGCATTATGACAGCAGGTATTATAAGAATATGAACTTTTCATTCACGAGGTTCCATTTCTTGGCATGCAATACAAGAAAGAAAATGTATGGTTCATCTTGTATGCCGCTCCGTACGACACCAACAACTATCATGTTTGAGTATCATCAAACCACGGCTGTTGTACTCATATGCAGCTACATGCAACACCGATAACTCTGCTCATAAATATGACTGTTGCAACACATGCTTCACGCGTGCCAATACCATATGCATGTAAATTATACAGTTGATGAGCAGTACCTCTCTAAAAACTGTGATTTCCCATAAATTAGGTGAGCACTATTTCTGTAAAAACACTGATTTTCCAGAACTTTTTCACTATGTGCAGCGCATTGGCGCTCCTACACACATTAGATATCTATAAACTGCTATTTGCATCACTATACACCTCAATAAAATCATTACCCGCTCGCTGAGTATCTAAGAACTAAGTCGACACGCGTCAGCCACCCATCTGGCTGCTGCTAACCGCGGCAAGGAACGGAATTTCAAAGTTGTCAGATAAAATCCGAAAGCGATGGAATCGCGCCGGGCTAAGCTTGGATTCCTATCACGATATATGAAAGGAATTCTCACTTGCTTGGGGAGCCGTATTACTGAGGGGGGGGGGGACGGGCTCAGCCGGGGTAATCTTTTTGGTCGATTATCCTGATGCTGCTGAGCGACTACCAGTGCCTTGCCATGCAGAGAGATCATTGCAAATGGATTCTTGTGATCGCTTGCTCCTGAGTGATCGTGATGGTTTGGTGATCTATTTCTACTTTTCCGTGCCCATAAATCAGCCTCATTATATATCTCTGAATATATCACTGGTATAATAAATGGTCCTACCAATCTACTGAATCACATCTCCTAGCCTAATGTTCTTGAGATCACGTGCTTCTTAGTTTCACTATAGATTTTACAGCCCTTCTTCTCACTGCCCAAAAGCCAAGTTCTTACTCTTCATTTGTCTTCCAGCCCGTCTGAATAGTTCATCATTCATACTCATTGCTACACTGCTGATAGCTGGTTACTTTATTCTGGCTAGTCAACAGCACCATATCATTCTCACGGCATCTTACGTTATTCTAACTCCATTCTAACTGCTTTTACATCCCTCGAACTGACCTACTACCAACACGTCTTCCTAACGTTTGCTGCTGTATCCCTTCCGGCGAACTGTTTTATTTCATCTAACCCGCATTTTTCGTTACCATTGAACTGTTCGCCATTACGACAAGCCTGTCCTTCCATTGGGACTCGCCTAACCCTACATTTGCACCAGCCTGTTGCTCTATTTGGACAATCCTGTTCCCTCAGCAGCATATGCCAGCCTCTCCATTGCTACGAGCCTGTCCCTCCATTAGAACAAACCTGTCCCTCCACTTGCCATGCCCCACGCAATGGTTTCCACTGACCACCTCTCCTTATGTCCAGGCTACCAAAAGCTGCAACAGCACGTGATCTGGCATCCATCAGACCTGACTGTGTACACACAACACCGACTGTGTGTATGTGTGTGCGTGTGTTGTCTCCATCTCTCGTTTGCCAATGAGTCCATCGCTGGCTGAGAGCCTTCTATTGCTGCACTCTTGATTGGTGCTCTATTTGTGTTGTTGTCATGCTGAAACGGAGCGGTAATGGTGCTGTAACGAGACTACGAAACTGCCATGACGGGGTTGTGATGGGGCTGTAACGGAGCTGCAGTGTTGCTGCAACGGGGCTACGAAGGCCATGTAACGGGGTTGTGATGGTGCTGTACTTGGACTGGAATGGTGCTACAACGGGGCTGTGATGGTGTTGTAACGGGGCTATAATGATACTAAAAAATGGGTTGTAATTATGCCGTACTGTTACAAGCAATTTTAACCGCTCCAACGACAATCTTCGTTTCTTGGCCGGACTATCACTCTCAGTTTCCACCGTTTTGACATCAATCGGCATCGTCTAACCAACCAGAATAATTTTTCCAGTCCTTATCTCCGATTCTGATAACATTCACTATTTCCAATCCCAAGGACCACATTCGATTTGTACAAATTCTAACAACAGTCACTAATTCCAATCCCAAGACTCCATACTACTAGAAGAATTTCCTACAACGATCACCACTTCTCATCCCAACTACCTCATTCGATTTGGAAACGGTGCAGACATCAGTTAGCATTTCCAAGCAGGACTGCCATTTCCAACAGTTATGTCCATTGCCCCCAGCGAGTGAAGAGCAATCAGTCATTAGTTTCCTTGGGTTTTTCTTCGGATGCTCCTCGCCTCATTCGATTTTTGTTTCCGNGCTGACATCAGTTAGCATTTCCAAGCAGGACTGCCATTTCCAACAGTTATGTCCATTGCCCCCAGCGAGTGAAGAGCAATCAGTCATTAGTTTCCTTGGGTTTTTCTTCGGATGCTCCTCGCCTCATTCGATTTTTGCTTCCGGTGAGTTAGGCCGCCGTTTACTGCAATGAAGCTCACAATGCCCAGCAATCTCTAATGGCCTCTAAAATCCTTCTTCCTCCGCTCAAAATAGGCCCAACAATTAAGCTAGCTAGCAACCATTCCGCTTGCATCTACAAACATTTAATGAAGAGGTCATGGTAGTCTGCTTAGTACAGTAGATCTGGCCGAATGGAGACTTCCTGAAGAGGAGAAAATCCAGAAGTCTAGACAGTATACAGCGCTATCTGTCGCGAATTGTGTAGGGTGACTAGCAGAATGGTGTAGCAAAGTTAATTAGTACAATTTGTGGTGTATACTACGGTACAACTTCACAATTTGCCATGGTGTTCGCTAACGAAAACGTTTCAATATGATTATTAATATTGATTCAGTGTTTTACTGGGCCAGACGCAGCGTGGCGATTTAGGAGTGAAGGAAACGTCTTATGAACGTTAGGGACACAGGTATACCGTTTTCTGTTTATTTTCCTATTTTCGAAAGTTAACTATAATTTTATAAGTACTGTTATTAGTGTTATTATCATTGTTACCAGCTATATACTATGGAAAGTATATGAAAAATTAGAACAATTATAATTAAAATATCAGCGAGATATGAGTATAATATCAGTAAAACTATGTGAAAAACCTTTCAATTTAAGAACAAAAACACCCGCTTCTCCGAGTTTCATCTGGAGCATAAATTGCCTGATAATCGAAGGGGTGAGTATAAAATACACAAATCATGTGTGCATGACCATTTAGAATTGTAATAACACATTCCAACCATTATACACAGGTTTTTATAGTTATTAATGCTTTCAAATTATTTTTTCTCGTAAAATGAACGCTTTTTGGCTCTCCTGAAAAAAAATGGTTAATTTCTACATAAAGCTCACATAGAATTTTTCTTTTTTGTGCTAGAATAAAAACAAAGACAGTTTTGGAATTATCAAACTATTTCCCACAATGCTATATTTTTTATTTTCTATTGTCTCCCTCGATTACTTTCAATAGAGCAAGTTGCTGCGTAAACTTACGTATTTTCAAAATAATTTTAATCACTGCTAAAAGTGCAGACTGAAAGAAAAGAAGGCAGAAAATGGAAAATCTAAACAAATAGCATTATGGGGAATGGTTTGGCAATTTTAAAACTGACTTTGCTTATATTCTAGCACAAAAAAAATGAAAAATTCTATGAGAGCTTTGTGAACAATAGGAAAATGCATGTTTACCCTGAAATTCGACGATAAAAGGAAAACGAAGAAAAAAACGGGAAAATTTCCATGAACAAACACTTTTTCTCTTTTATTTTTACATATCGTGTGCAAATTTCATTTCAATAGGACAATAAATAAAAAATAAAAAAAGCGTCCCCATAAGGCTTTACGAGCTTGTTCTTCAATTTCAGCTAATAATTTAATAGATTCACTCGGTATAAAAGTTTTACTATTATTTTATTGAACTGTCTTTCAGATAATAGTGCTTGCTTTAGCTTCAATTATAACCACACGTCGTATTTCGTTATCCACTTTTCATTTATTACGATTTAGAGTGTTCTTTCAAAATGCTAAGTTAATTGTCTTTGGTGGTAAATTTTATCCTACTAAACGAACTCCATGAAAAACTAGAGCACTCTGAGAGCGCATACCTCCGCCAAGTGAGGCAACGGTAGCAAACATTCAAATTGGCTCAGAAACCATAATTTTCTTTACATAAACCCCAAAATCTAATCATTTGTGCCTTTTTATATTAATAACAGCTTGTTCATTTTTTTTTAAGATCAGTTCATAACTTTTTGAGTTATACTGTTGACAAACGTTATGACAAATATGAGTCAAACATACAAAGGAACCAACCGATCTGCACCAAAACTTGATCATTTTTGTCTTTTACCATTACTAACAACTCCTATAAATTTCATAAAGATCCATTCATTATTTTTTGAGTTATTGTGCTAACAAGCATAAAATTAAAAACAGTCACAAACGGACCATTACCAAAATTTGGTCATTTACTTTTTGTTATATACCTAACAACTCATGTCAATTTCATCAAAATCCATCCATAACTTTTTGAGTTATGGCATCGAGAAAAATGACGCAGACAAACCAATAAACAAACGGATGGACATATCTTCACCAAAAGTTAATCATCTGTTCCTCTTAACATACCTAACAATCCCTGTCAATTTCATCCAAATCGGTTCATAACTTTTTGAGTTATCTTTGTGAAAGACAGACAAAGAGACAAAAAGACAGACAGACAGACAAACACGACGAAAACATAACCTCCTTGGCGGAGGTAAATATCCTGTAACAACGTACATGTATCAATCATAATGCTCAGGAAAATTTAACCTCCTCAGTAACTTGCCCTACGACTCCAAAAAAAAATCCCTAAAAATCTCTCTTTCCGAGACGTACTAGCGACTGTGGCGAACGCTCGGTAGCAAGGAATCATTTATCGCAAAGAGTTTAAGACGTTCAGTTAGTCCTGGTAATGACCCATAGACACTGGAATTGACGTTCAAACTTTGCGAGTCTCTGTAGTTTGCATTCAGGGATGTCTCGACACGTAACTTTGACTAACAAACTCAAGTTTCCAAACTCTGAGTTGTGGAAACTTGACAGTATGCCGAGTCTCAAGTGATGCTGAGACTAGGCGAGGCATAAATCGTAGGTGCCTTCTTCTCTTATGAGAGGAGTAACGGGACTCTGGAGTGGCGAGCTGTGACGTGAGAACTCACTTCTGGCCCAGTTTACTCCGTGCAAAGCCAATGGTTGCGTCCGGCAGGGCAGTGTTCAAAAGTTCCAGTCATTAATTCTTGGCGCCCAAAAGAATAATTTTATAAATTGGCTAAATTAGATCTGGTAGCGTTGTTGAGATCCATTCCAAAAGAGTGTCATGTCAGGCAGTTGATGCTATGATTACTTTTAACTTTAGAGAGGAATTTTTACATGGCTGTTTTAGTTGAATCAACTTTGGCTATTTTTAAGTGAAAATATAAATTTAAACACCTGACGTTGAAACAAAGAAAGTTGTCAACACATATTACCAGGCAAGCGATGACGGCAGAGTTGTCTGTACCAGTTGACAATTTACAGTAAATAGATATCGAGGCATCTCAGACTAGCATGAAAAAAGGCGATACCATGAGTTTTCAACTTTTATGTCAATAAGTAACTATGAATAGGAAATTTCAGTAAAAAACAACCTAATCACACTTAATTTTCAATGACAGAGTTCGTATTAAGAAACAAATATGGTATACCCAAACTTGCTGTTGCATCCAAAAAGTTTACATGCATTAGACGTTAGATTCACCCACAGTTCTATAGTTACCGAAGGTCACTATCTATTGTAAGCCTAAGTATTTTAAGAAAAGTCGTTTATCACTTTTTTTTTTTTTTTTTTTTTTGCAGTGAATGATTCGTCCTGAGGCCTGTTCAGACGATGGCTAGTGTGACTAGGAATTAACGTCATTTCATGACGGCAGAAACTAAATACCCAAAAGTAACTCTCGTTTTCTTAACTCTTCTTCGTGGATGTTTTCTCGGGAATCGCTTTTTCTTTCACTGAAAAGCCCTCTACTGAATTTTCGTATCATGAGTTCAGAATACCGTGGCATGGAAGTGCAATACAGTCTAGGATCCATGGTGCCACACTGATGTCCTTCTAATACCTGCGATGCTTAGAATATAAATAAATTGACACAACCACTGCCCACCAACAAATCAGCTGTTTTATATTCTGCTATCTAAAGCTTCAGTTCGGGACGGAAAGACCATCCAGTTAGTGCAAACAAAGAACCATAAAATCATGTAATGTTACATTGTAGGATTTTCTGTAAAAATATATCTAGAATAAAAAATAAATTGATTCACGGACGTTGAGGCCTTGACAATATATTAACTGAAGGGCAATTGATAGCAATGATATGGATATGATGCTACAACTGTAGTGGATGAAGGCATCCTCCTCTACTTAAAGCTTGAGAACAAGCATGAACTCTGCAATAGTACGGCTGGATGCTCTTTGTCGTCATTTTTGACGGCCAGGTGCATTAGTATAATAATACAGTTTACTGATGGGCTGCTTGGTTGATAGATTTCTCCTTCCCAGTGCATAGGTTAGGATACTTTCATTTGCTCAGCGGTAAAAGTGGCCATTATGTTCCCAAATTTGAGAATCTGTGCTTCGAAAAACTCGCCAATACCTCTTAGCAGAAAAATGAATAGCAAACTTTAAGATCAACCAAAGCAAAGAGAAGAACATTCAACAGACAGAACATACGCTCGAGCAACAGTGAAGGGAACCAGCGTTTCATAGAAGTAATTATCTTCTTCCTTTATTCACTGAAGGCGTAGTGCACAAGTCGATAACAAAAGCATTGCACATCTCAGGGACCCGCTACATGGTAGAAATAACGCTGGGGCATGTGTCTGCGCTCGCCACTTCAACTGAGAATTCAGAAGACATAAATCTTCGCTGTTCCGGTCTTCTAACAGAAACAACAATAGTAGACGGTTCGGAGGCAGCGTGAACTAAGTTAATGCACAGGTCAACGCACTGCACCTGGTGGAACTGATAACCGCGAGGAATTTAGTGAATTTAGTCACAGCAATAGGCCCAGCGGTACTGCTGCTGGGAATACATAATACAACCACACGCTCAGCTTATGACCGGACGTTTATCACGCACGTCGTTCGGATACACTGTGTAAGACGGTAAAGATAAACGAAAAGATAAACTCAACTTGACCATACAATGAAACTGGAAATCACTAGCCTTGATTCATGCAGCAGACATATACCAGCTGGCCTTAGAGGAGTGCACGGCTGCAGGAGACTACAGATCGTCAAGATCTATAGCGCTAGCGACGGAAGGCTGTTATGCTACGACCTGCCACCCCCGACCCATTGCA
Source organism: Parhyale hawaiensis (assembly GCA_001587735.2). NCBI lineage: Eukaryota > Metazoa > Arthropoda > Malacostraca > Amphipoda > Hyalidae > Parhyale > Parhyale hawaiensis. The sequence continues at coordinate 6,670,704 of LQNS02000211.1, read as the reverse complement.
ATTTCTGGTTAGGATCAGTTTCCCAGCGATAGCAAGCCAAACGAAAGAACTCGCCTGTTGACAGCAGGCTTTAACCTACGCATGCCGCTTCTGAAAGCAGTACTCAGGCATCCTGCTTCTGCTGACATAGATACGGTAGCATAAACGCTGTGCCGGCTGATTGTCCGTTCGTTAGTTGAGCTTGCGATTGTATACTGTGGCCAGGGAATAAAGATGTGCAGCACATTGATAAAAAATATTTACCACAACCTTCAGAACTTCTGAATTCCAGTGTCTATGATGGTATGATACGTCCACTAAAGCCCTAAAAACCATTAAAACCGCTTTTATATAGTCCAGTGATACACCACCTGAGGTAAATTTACCCCATTGGAACGAAAAAGTTAGATGGCAAAAAAGTTAATTATTTCCTTACCTTACATTTAGCGGTGTCGCTGAAATTTTAGGTTTGCTACCATCGCGCCAATTTGCGTGTAAAAAAGGTTTGTGTTGTAGTGACACTCTGTTGTCTGAGTCACACCAAATGGAGTCGGTGCTAAATCGTCGTTCTGAAATACGTCTTGTTCAAGTGGACTTTCTGGAATGGTCAATCACTTTGACCAACTGTACAAAATGGGACTCTTAAGTGCAAGTGATAAGGTTTTATCACTTCTTGATTTTGTTTCGGAGCGTACACAACATGTGTTCATTAGCGAGTGTTTAACTGAATCCATCAAATTTGTTTCGGTCGGTCCTCAGGATAGCATGCGCTCTTCATTACAACACAGTAAGAGCAGGTATGCAGACGGTTTCCCTTTGACATCAGTGATTCGTACCCCCAGTATGCATAATGCTGGGGGCTTGTCTGTGAAAAGGATATATCGGTTATGAATACACAGTTCTCAGCCTGTACCTGAAGCATAAAATTAAATGTTCAATTGTCAGTAGTTCGTGGCCGTTTCTACCCCAGTATTCTCTATCCATGCGATAGAGGTCCAGCATTTTAAGGGTACTCGGTGTCCTGGTTAAAGTCTGCACCTGAATTCAAGCGCTTGACACAGCATGGGGTTCCTGCGTAAAATCAGTTTTCTGTTAAGTGACGAGGAAGCAGTCCACAGATTCTTCTTTGTTGTCACGCTGCCTTTTATTGGGGGGGGGGTATTGTTTCTCTGTCCGAGCTTCTGCTGCTGCCAGTCACTTTGGTCTACGGTAAAAGACAGCCTCGCTGGGTCAGTCAATTGATTGTTTTGCAGGAATAATTTGGTGATCTTGTCCTATTGGAGGAAGAGTGGTGTTTGCAGCTGTTGTACAAAGCATTCAGTAATACGGTAAATTGGTTGCATTCCTCTTTTCCTCAGATGAATATTATTCAGAAAAATATATGTGCTCCGGTAGGGGCCCATTCCCTAACATTAGTTGCTGTTAGATACCAAACCTGAGCAGTGGATTTATATTAACCTTCCGGTTTTTCCCTTTTACGATGACTACGATATTTTCTCTGCAGAAGTCATGTGTCAATTTGAGAAATAGAAAATATTACTCATGAACGAAAGTTGGTAGCTTCTGGTCAAACGAAGCCAAGTGCATCGTTTTCTTTCATCCAGTGCAAAAATTTCTGCTGTACTTTAACCAAAACTTAAAAAGAAAAGAAAAGTATTAAATCATATTACAATGCGCTACATTTCGTAGTAAATTATCTGTTCAAATATACAAGCCAAATGAAACAAAAACGAACCCGTCCAAACACACACACAGTCCGCTGCGTCCTGCACCATCGCCCTAACATGAAAATATGGATAACAAAACAAATTAATGTCACTTTGCCTCGAAATCCGACTAATAGTGAAAATACGGGCGAAATCTAGATAAGCTGTGAGCAGCAATAGCCTGTGGTACTTATAGGAGAGAGAAAGAAAGAGAGTTTCGGTTTACTAATGGATAAGGATAGAAAAATTGTTAGGCCTGCTATATCGTTGACGTTTTTTGTTGCTGTAATGGGTCGAATTATGGGAAGAAAACATTGCTTGAGCGATAATTGAAAGGAACATATTAAAGCAATGAAGGTGAAGTTACGTTGTACAATGGAAAAAAAACGAGTATCAAACTCCAGCGGATATGAACGGTTAGTGCAAGAGGGCAGCGCCGAAGAGTCCAGTGGAGATTAGCAGACTCAGCAGAGCCGGGCAGCAGCGTGGACGGCGGGTCGGTACTTGAAGACGTCTCTTACCGTTATTTTCACAGATCGCACGCCTCTAACTTATGGGGGTGTTGGAGGCGTTTTAACCCACTATAGAGTCGACGGTTCACGGTACGACACAGTGCCGTACTGACGGTACCGTGCTGACAGTGCTGTGCTGACAGTGCCGTGCTGAGAGTGCAGTGCTGACGGTACCGTACTGAGAACAGCACCGTGCTGCAGGTACCATGCTGACAGTACCGTGCTGACAGTGCCGCACAGATAGTATCCTGCTGACAGTGCCGTGCTGGCAATATCGTGCTGACAGCGCCGTGCCGCCGGGGCCATGTTAACAGCTCCATGCTGATAGTGCAGAGCCGATGTGTTAGGAAACAATGTTCACGAGCTTATATATATATATATATAAAATTGATATATATAAATATACATCAGCGGGCATATTAAATTTTGTTAGGAAACAATGTGCACGAGCTTATATATATCTATATAAAAATAATATATATAAATATACATCAGCGGGCATATTAAATTTACCTAAAATTTCAAATTTGATAATTCTAATTATTCAGCAATAAAATTTTTAAATTACTGTAGGAACAATAGTTCACTTCGCTTTGTATCTGATCACTTCTGTCAGAGCATAGGTCCCATTGTTCAAAGTGCCAATGTTCTTGTCGTTTTTCCATATTGCGTTTCGAGAAACTTCTAGAGCTTAAGCGACGTGGCCTATAGGGATGCCACAGAACGCCGAACGCGCATAGAGTTAAAGAAAATTGCGCTTGAGCATGTACTTGTACTCGTAATTAAATGGATAATTGGCTTTGTAACAAGTAGTGCACATGTTAAATAGAAGGTACCAGGATTTTGAGTAGCAAATAAATACCATGTTGTGTAATTAATATAGGAAGTTAGTAGCTATCTGGCAATGCGCCAAGCGGGTGACTTGGGAGCCATGTAGCGGGGAGGCAGTGACCGCCGAGCTCCCAGTTGGGGAGGTTCGGTCGGCTCCATGTTCGCCAACATGGCGTTCATGCACATGGCTGCGTGTACATTCAGTGCAATTTAAGCAAGAACTACAGTGAAAGTGTGCTTAGGTGCGCTTAGTGAAGGCCGCAGTGCCCACCTGAACTAAATACCGGTGCAGCTGTGTTTTTCAGTGCACCATGAAGAAGCGCCGGTCATGGTGCGGCACGCTGTTGTAGGCCCTCCTGGTGCAGCCTACGAGACCGATGCACGACATAACTGCGTAGTGAGCGCTTTGCCCAGTTCTTCAGCCATCGATGTGATTCATCCCAGCGCATTGACGTTTATGTGATGTTACCTAGCGTATGTGACGCTGTTCTTCAGCCATCGACGTGATTTATCTCAGCGCATTGACGATTATGTGAGAGAGTCAGTATGTGGCACAGTGGTACAAAAATGGCTAGTGGATGTATATATAGGCTACAAGCTAGGCAGGAATGTGCATTGGCCTGTGAATACCCGACTCAAGTCGTGTCATTATAATTAATTTCGTGTCAATATTAATTAGATCAATATTAATTTGTGACTTCATAATATATATATATATAAAACGAAGCGCACAGCAGCGATTAATCCTAACAGATGGTGCTGTGCTGATAACGCAATACTGATGGTACTGTGCTAACAGTGCCATCCTTAAAATGCCGTGCTGACAGTGCTGGGCCGACAGTGCCTTGCTTACAGTGCCGTGCTGGAAATATCGTGCTAATCTTGCCGTGCTGACGTGTTGTGCTGCCAGTGCACTGCTGATGGCGCTCTGCAGGCAGCACTGTGATGACAGTGCCATACTGACACTGCCGTGCTGAGCGTGTCATGCTGATGGTGCTGTACTATCTTCTCATAGCAGGCACACAGTGCTAACACTGCTGTACTAACAGCACACAGCAGGCAGACAGTGCTAACACTGCTGTACTAACAGCACACAGCAGGCAGACAGTGCTAACACGGCTGTACTAACTTCTCACAGCAGGCAGACAATGCTAACACGGCTGTACTAACTTCTCACAGCAGGCAGACAGTGCTGAGACTGCTGTACTAACTTCTCACAGCAGGCAGACAGTGCTAACACTGCTGTACTAACTTCTCACAGCAGGCAGACAGTGCTAACACTGCTGTACTAACTTCTCACAGCAGGCAGACAGTGCTACACGGCTGTACTAGCTTCTCACAGCAGGCAGGCATTGCTAACACGGCTGTACTAACTTCTCACAGCAGGAGACAGTGCTAACACGGCTGTACTAACTTCTCACAGCAGGCAGACAGTGCTAATACGGCTGTACTAACTTCTCACAGCAGGCAGACAGTGCTAACACTGCTTTACTAACTTCTCACAGCAGACAGACAGTGCTAACCCTGCTGTACTAACAGCGCACAGCTGGAAGACAGTGCTAACACTGCTGTACTGACTTCTCACAGCAGGCTGACAGTGATAACACTGCTGTACTAGCAGCATACAGCTGGCAGACAGTGCTAACACAGCTGTACTAACAGCACACAGCTGGCAGACAGTGCTAACAATGCTGTACTAACAGCACACAGCTGGCAGACAGTGCTAACACTGCTGTACTGACTTCTCACAGCAGGCAGATAGTGCTAACACAGCTGTACTAACTTCTCACAGCAAGCAGACAGTGATAACACTGCTGTACTAACAGCAGACAGTGCTAACACTGCTGTACTAACAGCACACAGCTGGTAGACAGTGCTACCACTGCTGTACTAACAGCACACAGCTGGCAGACAGTGCTAACACTGCTGTACTGACAGCACACAGCTGGCAGACAGTGCTACACTGCTGTACTAACAGCACACAGCTGACAGACAGTGCTAACACTGCTGTACTGACAGCACACAGCTGGCAGACAGTGCTAACACTGCTGTACTAGCAGCACACAGCAGGCAGACAGTGCTAACACTGCTGTACTAACAGCACACAGCTGGCAGACAGTGCTAACACTGCTGTACTAACAGCACACAGCTGGCAGACAGTGCTAACACGGCTGTACTAACAGCACACAGCTGGCAGACAGTGCTAACACTGCTGTACTGACAGCAC